>JAVTVY010040828.1:0-18317 GCA_036873755.1 Hanleya hanleyi | reverse complement strand
TTTATTTCGATCCAAGGGACAATTCCACTTGGATGACATTTAAGACTAGATGGACAGGTTAAGTACGGAAATCGCACGTATACGAAACGGAAAGTACATATTATTGACATATCGATTTTGTGGATGATCAATAATATACTGAACACGATAAGTTATATTTACATGATGACACGAGACAAAGTATGTAGACAATGTAGATAATGTATATTGTGCTCGAAGGGGCGACGGTGGAACTCCGCCTCTTTGGACCTAATCCGCGAAAACGAGATCAGCCGTATGCGTTATCTGAAATACACCATGGGTGACTTGTGTAGTGAATATATTACAATGGAACGATCAAAGGAAATTCGAGGAGTCATTGGATAAATATAGCTTGTGAGTAATACGAGTATCTATATACGATGTCCATACGGTACAAACGCCGCCATGCTAGTATGCTATGATAACGCCGCTTTGTCGGTAGAAACATTCGGCGAATTTGATAATTCGTTTCTGTTAAGTCCAAAATGATAGTTCCCAAGATATAAAAGAACAAGGAGGTCAAATTGAAAGGTAGTTTTTGCTATCTTGTCTTTATAGTTTTTATATTCATTTGAAGATTCAGGTGCTACCAGCCTCAATGAGAAACGTGTTGCACGGTAGGCGAAAATTCTTCCGGTATGACGAATGACTTCCAAACGATCTGAATCTCATGTTCATATTAACACCATTTTCACTCTATGCCATCGTGAAAAATATTTCGGGGGATCGCTTGTTTGTTTACCTCTGTTCGTCCCAGGAAATAAGGTTCATTCGAACATCCGAATATCATTTTTTTGTTTGGGTAACCTTTTAGGGATACATACGATACACCCTTCACCACCAGAATATAAATTACCGTATTGGCGTTGTGGGATAAACGTTCCAGCGTGGCAAGTCACTGCCGTGGGCTGGAAGCAATAGCTGGCTCTTGATGTAGGGTATGTCTGCAACAGTGACGGGTATTCCCTCGGTAAACACCTGTTGTATTGAGTGTGATATACATTGCGCTATGAGGCTCCTACCCACGCTATTCCCTCTATAATATCCGTGGTACTCTAATTACACCATATCAGAGGTATACGCAAGGAGAGGCATTCAGTAGTGATTGGATTTCCTAAAAGTAAGGAAATGGTCCTGACGTTCACACTGGAATGACTTAATATGCACAGTTATGTATGACCTCCAGAGTCCGCATTAATCTTTTATTGATTACGAGAGTGTAACATAGAAATACTTTCACGGATTGAAAAGCAGAATTATAATTCATTTGAAGAATATGGTCCGAATTGCCCAACTGAGATAAATCCCAATGACGAGGAACGCCAAAGGGTTTATCTTTACTAAGGATCCATTTTTATTAAAATATTGTATTTTAATTAAAGGTTATAGGATATATATTAGGCAATGGTACCTGATAATGGCCGGCGAGTCCACTATTCTTGCGATGGCAGTTGAATAGCCTCCAAATTATTCTTACTTTATAAACAGGCCAGCTAAGTCTGTCCAAGAACCGAAAGCCAAGTATGTTACATCAAGGTATTGTCGGTATCCTTGAGATTATCGATCCTAGCTCACTGTATAGGAGTATAGATCACTCGCGAACTGGGAAAATTTAATAACGATAATCAGGAATAAATGGCAGTTACGGCAATGCGTTCAGAAACTAGAGATATCGGCAACTCGATCTTATGATTGGAAGCGTGGTTTAATCGTTGTCTTGTAATCCAGCTGAGGCCAAATGCCTGGATATGTTTCAATTTGTGCTCCGGGAAAATCTGGGAATTTTTTTGTTATTTCTAAGGTTTACGATAGATTGTCACAAGTTTCATATGCATCAGTTCTTCATTGATCAGTACAGAACTGTCTCCCGACGACTTATTTATTGTTTACTTGACAATGGATTGGACATCACTGGCATAAATAATTTTAATGACTCTACAGGGTGAGTCAAAAAAATGTACATCTGTGGTTTTGTTAATTTATTCATCTGAAGATATAATTTATTGTGTATATGAATATATCACAGCGAAGGGTACTCCCCCTCTTTACTATATCCACCCATTGTATGTTTCATTTATTGAAGAAAATATACAAATAATGTGTATTTACCAATGACGCTCAAGGACAGAAAGTGCATTCTCTACATACATGTATGCATAATGTTAACCCTACTCCGTAACGAACATGCGATTGTTATATATGATGTATTTTGAACTTGTCTGGGTTTGAGTGCTGATAGACTAAAATATTGAGATAATAGTCAGACCTACCGTATCATGTACATGAATCACGATTTTGCATTAATGTCGACTTCAAAGCTTAGATTTTTAGAATTTCGTATCTCCTTACAGGTTTGGATATGAAGGACACTTTAGATCCATCCTCTCCACTCGGATTACAACGGTGTGAATATATATGAAGGATATGGTATCTCCTCACCAAACACAATTTATACTATTTCGAATAATAGTGTCCTGGAAGAAATAATCAGTTCCATAACGCTGTATCGGTTGAGTTTCAATTTCCAATGGACTCATCAGGGAGTGATCTCAAACTATAGTTCAGTTTGTCAATTCTCTTCTTTCTTTTTTTTTGCTTCAACCCTCAGGGGCGGGGCATTACGGCCATCCTACCAAATTTTCTATGAACAAGAAATTGAGAGCAGAAACTCCCAGAATTTGTCGTTTATTGTATTGGAGTCATTTTGAGTCAATTTGCATAATCCACCGAGCAGAGGATAATTGGTAAGTTCGAAATGGCGGCAATGTGGGATACCAGAAAATTTATGTTTTCGTAAATTTTCTTAAAAATTTCTGTCTTTCTTCGAGGAAAAGTCGGCAAAATCTATTTTATTTCACATCCGGTTATTATTGAGTCATTAATCATGCAGTTTTTGCTAAGATAAAAAAAAGATCGTAAAATCTGACGGAAATATTGACCAAAAAATGCCCTTTTTGAAGATGACGTCATCAAAGCGGTCATCTTGGATTTTTCCACATTTTCTGGTAGATCTTGACCCAAGGGTATAGAGTGGTCAGTTCCAGCCCCTAGCTAAAGAGATAAGAAAAATATTTAGGGGAGGGGTGCGAAATGCCCTCACCAGGCCTGGACAGGCCCTGAAATGTCCAGGCCAGGTCGGGTTAATGTACCGAATCGGCACACATGAGAGCTGTATCGCAATCAAATAATTCATATGTTATGGGAAAAGGAGGCTACGAATTCGTCCATCAGTTCACTATAAAATATTCGACTCCCCTGCAAATATAGAAAGCCTAAACGGTCTACGGAGAATGTGACATCAATATTTGATCGGATTTGTAGGCACAGGGAATGGAAATACATTCTATCTCAAGTTCTTATTAAATACGCCAGTGTGATCGCAGGTCAAGTAATTCTGAACACACGACTACATGTATGAGCTTCTCATTCTAACTTGGGTAAACGGGCCTCCCCCGTGTTAACAGGTGACCTTTATCTGCCCATGCATGTATAACTATCTCGTAGTAGCATTTGGTAAATGATGTAAATGCTGTAAATTAAAAAACCTCAATCAGGGTCACAAAACGTTACTGTGGAACATGGAACAGCTTATACATCAACAATCAATTTACCATGTCGGTGGCGGTTCACCAAAGCGTATTGTAGTTAAAAACACCTTCAATTCCAGTTATTGACGACGGCTTCCTATTGAATGCCGAATCTGAAGTCTATTAAATTTGATCGGGATTAGGTTAGGCTGATATTGATGGATGCAATCGCTCACTCTGTAAAGGATTTCAGCAGACTAACAAATGGGGTTGTTGCGTGCGTATGATTTCTCCCACATCGACCAATATCTCTCAAGAGGATGGTCACTCAAATTCAGGATAAATCTGTCAGATTAGACGAGGCATATTTATCATTCACATGAAATCGTAAAATATAACTATTTCTTAAGGCTATTAAATATCCCAGTCATGTGGCATTAGATTGGTTTTGATATATCGTGGGCTGTTGTCAAACTCCTACTGATTTGTATAAAGCAGACTAATATAAGGTTACCATGGGTACTATGATTTTCATACAACTCTCGTGTGTATTGTTGGCGGCATTGTATTTGACTAATATAACAACCGTTCGTAAATATCAAATGAAATACACACATCTGATAGTATGTGTCAATAAGGGCAAATTATTTACTTTACTGTAATGACGGAATAGAGCTTTTAACATGCAGAAGGACTTGAATTCAGAGTTGCCTTCGCATGTTAAACCTTGGCTATATCATCCACTCAGTTGTATAATAGCGACGAAGAATCTTAGATGTATCCACATGGCGTTATTACAGTAAAATATACTCACCATTAAAGGCGCCCAGCAAACAGCAAATACTGTAGTAATAGCGCACATCAGCCAAATCATCTGCATCTGTACAGCATGTTGTTTCCGTCTCTTCAGCGGAAGGTGGGAACAGAAAGTCTGGACTCCTTCCGAAGAGGAGGAACTCTCTTGATGCTGACAATGGTGCGGGATGGAATGTCTTTTGTCAAAACGAACTTTCAACAGCGTGGCCATCACGAATATGTTACAGACAGTCATGATGACGATGATTACAAGATTCAGTCCGGCAAACAGATAACCGTAGGCACTGAAAACAGGGTCCGTTGTATGAAAATTCAGGAAGCACCAAGTCCCAGGATATTGCTTGGAATATTCGCCGAAACCGAGAAGTGGCATAATGGTGATAAACAGGACAATAGCCCAGAGAATAACTATCGTGGCGCGTGCTTTGGAGCGCGTGCAATACTTGGAATAAAAATAAGGGCACTTCAGGGCAAGGAACCTTTCCACGGCCATAGCACAAACTATACAAGGAGTTGAGAGACCAAAACAACCCATGATAAAACCATTAAATTTACATAGCTGCTCCCCTCCTAACCATTTCAAGCCGTTTATATAAGTTAAAATAGAAACTGGTGATGTCAGTAGTTGTCCGGTGATGTCTGTCCATGCCAAACCTGCAACTAGGGTATAAAACATAGTTTGCCGAATTTCAGTATTCGTCCGATACAGCACAACTAGGGCTAAGGTGTTTCCGATTATCCCAGTCATAAACATTACTATTGGTGACACAATGGTCGCACCCCTTCTTGAGGAAATCAACGCATCGGTTTCGTTTAGCGTCGCATTGGTAACACTAATGTTGGCAATGGAATAATTCAAACCTCCATCCATGATCGAGTTGGAGAATTGATTATCTTCGATCTCGACATGAAATGATTCCATTGATGGACGACGTGGTGCTAGCGCAGGTCCAAGCAGACGACACTTTTATCCAATGAAAATCTGAATGATTCTTTTTCCAAAGCATTTATATCCCACCAAAGTTGACAAAACGTATATGACGTAATAGTCTCCAGTCTTTATATTGGCCGGGTGGGCGAGATTTACTGACTAAGTTTCAATCCTCGTTACCAATCCATCGACACTGGCATTGCAAAGTCGCCATTAACCGCCATCGATCTCCGGCCGTCTTACTTGTGCTGTAGTTTAATTTATCAAAAGAACTTTTCCGTTGCTATGAAATAGCATCCATAGAAACTCTCATACACCAACTATCACCGACCTGAGCTTCCACTGATGCATTGACAAAGAAATACAGATAACAAATCAATGTTTGGTGGGTGGTCACGTTATACCACACTTAGCCTTATCACCTCCGTTAATATACGGCCTACGCTGTTCAGGTGGACGCGCGCTATTGCCATGATGACGCCGCAACGGGCTCTGTTCATATCAGCGCTCGTCACTGGACACATCACACAGATCGAACTAACGCCTCGGCGAAAACAACTGTGTTCGGTCGATGAGACCGTCGTCAAGCCTGCCAGCTGTACGATAGTGAACACGGACGCCCTGTTCGCAATATATTTACATTCGTTCGTACGCTACCACACTGAGTCAGTCAGAGAAACTGGCAGCGATCAACTCTACATAGGTACAGCTGTGTACTGGCTTTTCATTTCCATGTTGCATTTTACCAACAAACCTGCGCCGATGATTGACAGATGGCGTTTTGATTGCGGGGGTTTTCCAATACAAAATAGACCAAGAACGGCACGTTCATAACTTAATAATTTGATGAGAATGGTAACTAATCCCAGTCCCCTTGAGTGTTGTCTGACATATGCAATTACTTTTATCAGCGTCTGTCCACCCCACCCATGTGATCGAGCTCTTTCATAGCTTTCGCAGACTATGGGAATATGATTTCTCAAGCTTAATGTCCGATGTTTTACCTGGGGAATTGTTCAGTCGTCGGTTCCTAATAGCACGTTCTCTGAAAATCAGTGTGTGGCTGGGCTTAATGCATAGATAAAATCTCTGCGTAGTCTACACCCTAGTTCAGGATTAATATTAACGGCTTGTCTAATTAATAGTCCTTAATGTCGTCCTGGTATTAGAAACGCCAGGCTTGCTGACGTCATTCTAGGAATGAACCACCAAACCAAAAAACGACCTAAATAAGCCATGGATGTCCTTTATTACATACCTTTCGCTGTTTTCGGATATTTCATACCTGGCTGTAAACTATTAGAGCAGATGATATGAATGATCTGATCGTCACAATGATATTTCATCAGTTATAAGCCTAGTAGTATATATTCATTAATTACCATAACGATCTGCTATAACCTACTTATCATTACACAAATGTATTTTCACACCGCAGATGAAATTAAGATTTCTGTTCCATTATGGGTAAAACTAGGCCTCAACAAGTCATGTGGTAAAATTAAATTACATTATCATATCTTTCATGGCAAGGATGAAAATAACATTTCGGCTCCGGCGTTGATAGTACAGCTGTGGTCCCATTCCCCGACCAATAATTGAGTCATCTGTTTTCTACTCTTGGAACAATCCGTGGATGAGAATATATAATTATGCACACAGGTCACCTTACCTATAAGCTAGGAAAAAGTTATTGGAACGGTAATGCCAAATGAAATTCTGAGTGGTTTCAATACCTTCAAATTATACATCTGAGCCTCACAATGGTTGTGTTGGCGATAAGGGATCGCAAAGCATCGAGCCAATGGAAACAACTTAAGCAGATGGAAAGTGATGAAAGTAGTGCAGACGAATGTTAACAGTTATACGATGAAAATATTCCGCACTGGGAGAATGGACACATGTACGTCGGCGCTCTGTAGTACTACGATAGGAACTGAACATGTGAACACGTCGTGCAACCCGTTCTCCATCTCGGCATGTATAGGGACTGGGGTGCAATGTGCAACGCTTATGCAAAAATCTCGTTTATTATTGATGACTAGAGCAGCTGTTTGTCCTCTCCAGGTACTAACTTTCCGTGCACACCGCGATCTTGGGCACACTACGACCCTGGGCACACTACTATCCTGTGCACACTGCGATCGTGGGCATACTACGATCGTGGGCACCCTACGACCCTGGGAACAATAGGATGACAGTTAGTGCAGTATGTAAAGGTATATTTCATGTTCTCGGTCATGGCCTGATAGAAGTTGAATGACCTATAAGAGTAGATTATCAGTTTTATGTCACTCTTCCCGGCGTAGTTGGCAAGGCCTTCTGACGACCAAAATTCTGGACTTCTCTCGGACTCCATAATTATATCTAAAGGATAGTTCAATGCATTCCGACCACCTGAGTTTTTAGTTTCCTCCAGTGACACCGTAGCTATGTTTTGCGACGTTTCGACCAAAACTATGGCCGCGCAAACGCGTACACATACACAGGGACATGACAGTCCAACTGTGATCATACAGGCCTGACAAACATACAGGGAGATGATCAACTCTGTATGTTTTTTATTATTGGTTTTATGTCTCTTTCTCTGATTAGATCCATAAATATCCTGGCGAAGTTATAGGGAGTCAAGCCAAAAAATAATTCCGGGCAACGATAGGTATCATATTCCCGTTTTATTTGTTTTATATATTTTGTATCTCCCACTGACCCTCATAAATGTCCTGAAGAAGTTTCCTAATCTCTCGATCAGATCTCTGGTCGTACGAACATATTTACACAGATTTGATTACATTATAAAGATAGCATAGAGTTACGCAAGAAATACTTTCCCCTCATAGTATGGAACATCCTCAGTATCACACAACAATACATTGGTTATATCCTTCTAGTATTTCCCTGTTTCTTCCAAATTCGCTATCTATACCAAGATTTCCGCCTACAATACTTGTTGACACTGCCAAAATATGATACTCAAACTTTATGGATTTGGGTGTTTTCTTGGTGAAGCTTACACCGTAACAGCGGAAGCACTCCTGGGTATAATCAATGTAACTTCGGAATACATAGGCTTCATGGATGGTAGGCCGTTGAGGCCAAAATTTCGCAAATTTTACCCGCGGTGTAAATCGAATTTATATCAGCAAAACTCACGCGAATCAGTCGCGAAAGCTTCGGAAGTTGTTCACAGTGGAGAAAAAGACCAAAAACCGATTGAAACTAGCGCTGACTTCGATTTCGCCTAGACTGGTACCCTGACTAGCATGTTACACACCTGACATATACCAGTACAATGGGGAACCAGGAAAGTGGTTCTGGTTAATTGTAGACCTAAATATCCAATGCAAGTACTCGGCCACACAGGTAAACCCATGATACATCAATACACAGAAGTATATTCTTCAAGTATACATACGTTATTATACATGTAGATGGAATCTGGGTGAAACAAATCTTGAAATGTCTCCGACCGGAGATGGGTCTTTGGGGGGCGGCGAGATGATCAACCGAACTTAATAAATATAAAAGAAACTGCTCATGAAAATGTGAAATTCAACGCTCAGTCCCTTTAACCCTGACGTAAATGTGACGTCGTCGAAGCGGCCAAATTCTATTTGTTTTAGATTTGTTGGTACAGTTTGACCAAAGGGTATAGTGTGGTAAGTTTCAGCTCCTTGGCTGAAGGGGTAAGAAAAATAATTTGGGGGCAGGGGGCGAAATGAACCCCAGGCCTTGACAGGTCCCAAAATGCCCGGGCCCGATAGGCTTAAAAATCTCGACGAACACGGTAGGTATAATATTGCATTGTTAAAACGGCAGCTACAGTTCAATTTTACATACCCACATACTTTAATATAGCGCCCTCACACGCGGCGTAAACAGCTGTCATCATCCATGCCTGGGGGAGCCATTATGCCCATCTACCAAACCTTCTACCCTATCTCCGGAACGACAACAAATTGAGAGCTGATACACCATGTATTTTAGTTTATCATGTTAGGGTCTTTTGCATAACCCCTGAGCAGAAGATCATGGGTAAATACAAAATGGGGGTCATGCGGAGTACCAGAAGAATGATGTTTTCGTCATTGGGTATATAGACGTGACGTACCCAAAATAGTTGGGTCAAAATGACTCAAAATCTTTGGGTCAAAATGGAATTTGACCCAAACGCTTTGGGTCCGTCGCATCTATACCCAAAAATACCTGGTTAATTTGACCTAACCTCTCTGGCAGTGAAAAGTGGAGAAAAACTATTTTGTTTCACATCATATTATTATTTTCTAATTGATCATGCAGATTTTAGGAAAAAATACATGAATTAGAAATTCTAAAGATCTGACAGAAAAATCGACCGGAAAATGTCTTTTTGAAAATGATGTGAATGTGACGTCGTCGAATCGGTCAAGTTCTGTTCGATTTATATCTTCTGGTACAAGGATATAGTGTGGTAAGTTTTAGCTCCTTGGCTGAAGGAGTAAGAAAAGTAATTGAGTGGGGGGGGGGACGAAATGGACCAAAATGCCTGGGCCCGGTAGGCTTACAAATCTCGACGTATTGCATTGTGAAAGCGGCAGCTACAGCTCAATTTCACATGGCCACATGCTTTAACCCTATCTGGCCTGGGCTTTTTGGGACCTGTCGTGGCCTGGGGGGGACCGAAATGGCCCCCCTAATTATTTTTCTTACCCCTTGAGCTAGGGAGCTGAAACATACCACACTATACCCTTGGGTCAAGCTCTACCAGAAAATGTAATAAGATCCAAGATGACAGCCTTGATGACGTCAAAGTGACGTCATTTTCAAAAACGTCATTTTTTGGTCGATTTTCAGTCAGATTTTCCGAATTTTTTATTTGTGCAATTTCTCCGCACAAACAGCACGATAAATTAGTAAATATTAATGTGATGTGAAATAAAATAATTTTTGCCCACTTTCCATCGCAGAAAAGCAGAAATCTTGTAGAAATCTGACAAAAACATCACTTTTCTGGGACCCCACATGGCCGCCATCTTGAATTTACCCATGATCCTTTCCTCGGGGGGTCATGCAAATAGGCTCAAAATGACCCCAATATGATAAACTATAAAGTTACAGAGTTTCAGCTCTCTGTTTTTTGTCGTTCTGGAGATGGCGCAGAAAGTTTGGTAGGGGGGGGCCATTTTGCCCCCCCCCCCCCAGGCCAGGTAGGGTTAACATAGCGCCCTCACACGCGGCGTAAACAGCTGTCATCATGTGAATGACGTAATTGTATTCATTCGCCTCTCGACAGTTTCGCGATATTCTCATGAGGCTTTCTCTATCAAAATGTCTCGACATTCTCTTGATCAACAGAGTACCATCGGTGTTTAAAACAAGACGAGTAAAAAACCATATCGCGAAAATCGACCGAGAAGTTTGAAAACATGGTTTAAATTGATATACACATCGGTCAAAATCGATTTAACACCGCAGTTAAAATCGATTTACACCGCGGTCAAAATCGATTCAAACCGCAGTTAAATTCGATTAGCTCCGCGATCTAAATAGACCGCGGTTAAAATCAGCGATGTTTTTGGCATTAACGGCCTACCATACATATGCGATCTGGTTCTATGTTCACCCCAGACTAATCCAAAACGTTCGTAGTGTGAATTAGACTAAGGAATACTAATACTCTGTAACCAATTTACCGAGTGCAGATTTTGACAATATCAAGCGGGAGCATTTGGACAAAGTGAGAATCTATAATCACCGGGCGATGTAAGTTTGATCAAATACACGGCAGACTATCTCACTCAATACATCCACGTATACCAAAGCACTACTACTGTGTTACTTCATACACCCACTAGTTTTAGAGAGCCATCAATGATGATATTTCTTCCCCGAGACCACGCTAAATAGATCAGATATCATACGCCTTCGTGACCAGTCTACCAAGAATTCGACTATCAGACTCTCTCCCACGCTGGACATCAGAAATGAATGAAAAGAATAATGATATACATGTATTACAATATTTACGTATACTTCCTCGTTTCGACGCTCGACAAAAATCCAGCAAAAAGCTGGCAAATACCCAGGTGTTCTAAAGATGCGAGAGCCGAACTAAAATATTAACTATTACCAAGACTTAGATCCGGTTGTCGGAACCTCACGTGTTAAACAAAAACATTGTCTTCCTGGGCATGTTTGTTTATATAACTGGATAGAAATATTTAGGACAAGGCTATGTTTACTGTAAACATTGCTATTAGAGATGAGTCAGTGGAACATAAACATAGGTTTTATATATAAATAGTGAGATTGATACTTTGTAAACAAGAGTTACCAAAGTATAAGAACAAACGCGTGGGTACAGAGACGAACTACAGCAAGTATACCTGTATCTCGCAATGCCGAGTTTTTTTTACCTCCGTCGATGAGACGGAGGTCTAGGAGCGCAACGTGAAATCTCCCGCCAAATAATTGTCATATGGGGAATCCACGACTCATAGGATTTCCATATTCCAATATTTCAAGCACGTGAAATGAAACAAAAATTATTTGCGGGGAATGTGACTTCCACATCCCTAACTGGACATGCTAGTGGGGAACCCTCAATCTCAGGTTAATTACCATTGTGAAGTTAACGTCCAACAAATGTAAAATTGGGCTTGGCATCCGGCCCTATGTTATTCAGTGATGTATTCCCCTAAGGACGCTGTTGCCTCGACGGAGGTCTTTGCGCTCATCCAGCGCTTGTTAATTATATAGGTTAGCGATCAATTTAGTAGGAATCGGTATAGCGAAACGCATCTCCAATGGGAATACGATAACAAACTCATGGATATTCATAATTTTCTGAGGTTAATGTGAACATGCACACAGTCAAAAAATGATGATGGCTATCACCAAAAAAGGCGACGACAGTATCACCAATAAATGGTGATGAGTTAGAGCCATCGCCATATTCCATCATCACCATCATATGGTGATTGGCGATGACCTCATCACCACATATTGGCGGTGACCTTATCGCCATTTATTGACCAATAAATGACGGTGAAATGACCTGGTCACCATTTGTCCTCAGCAAGAAATGGCGACAGGGCCTCGTCACCGATAAAGGGCGGTGGGCCATCACATTGTTATGCCTGTGCATCATAAAGATGTAAAGAGGCTGCTAGCGTGTATTCACTCGATCAACATGATTTTTTCTAAGATGATACATTCGACTAAATCTTCATGATACTCTTCATATCGGAACACCGTTATTATGCACAGGGGAATAAGATATTTCAAACATTGTAACCAGTTGAGAAATATACCGTGATTTGCCGGCTTGAAGTAGAACTATAAGTCTATGTGATATAGGATCATCGGGTGTGTTGAAAATACAAATCAAACACTAAGTACATGTATAATCGCGAATCACCGATGTACTTAGAGGACATCCATAACATGCCCGTGACAACTATTTTTTGTCGGTAATTCATATGTTCAGGGGTGCCATTTCCCACAAAATGCAGGAAATAAAGAAAGAACAAATTTAGATGCCTTTTTCATGGACATTGAATTGTGATCTCGCTAAAGGATCTTTTTCGAATGAACAGCTCATTTTCAAATGTCAGAGAAATTATCGTGCTAGTTCATGGGTAGCCCAGTGCAGAGGAAAGCACAGCGGAATACAGTCATTAGATAGAATACAGTCGGAACCTTTTAGATGGCACAGGAACATTACGGAATCGGTGTGCATTTGGTCTAATATACCCCAAAAATGATTCGTTAGAAAGAATGTAATATATAGATGCAATTGTCAGATACGACGTTCTGTAACCAGTCGTCGTCCATTAAGAATATTCCGGGACCATGGGCCACATATCATATTCACATGACACAAACGGCATATACAATGGAAGTGGAATAGACATGTATAAACACAAACTACTTTCGTGCAAGAGAAGGGACTTACAGTTCTCAACAAAACATCATGATGTTCCGATCGACCAATCGTGTCATCATCCTATATTTCTTGACTCAAACGAAGGTCCACATCGTTCCTGAGATAATAATGCTGGAACTATTGACCGCTCCTCTCGTACCATAAAGTAGATTACGTTTGTGTATATCAGTATTTGATGCCCGCCTGAAGTTTGGTGCTTGTGTGAATGAGGTCGTTCGATTATGGGCCGGGAAATTCTTCATGGAGGACGGCTCTCTACTGAATGTCCATTCTGACGCACACGCACTTGTGATGTCCAGCACGATTTCAGTATATTGGTACATAAGGACGGGAGCAAAATGTCAGTTGTGAGTATAAAGTATAAATTCGTCATAGTCCCAGCAGACAAAGCCCCAAATAATATACTATTCATATGTAAATATTGCTATTACCAGGTGCTGGTTAAGGAATTGAGTATAAGCAAACCATCGCCGAATACATCTACTTACTCCCAAACAGGAAGATTTATTTAATAATCATAAAACGTTTCTCAAGGAAATAGGTTTTTGTCTTCTCATAACTGGTACCGGAAGCCGCACCACCAAGCTTCTTTCAATCCTGTTGATGAGGGCCCTTCAGGGGTAAAGCATTTTGGGAAAGGTATTGCACCACTATTGCTAAGAACTCTGGCATTGAATAGATAAATAGATGGATAGATAGGCCCTTTATTTATCCAGGGTTACACAATTAGTTCGAGAACTAGTTTCCATTATGGCCTGCGTTTAAATATATATACAATATTAGTAAAATTAACAATACGTAGCGGGTAAAACTATACAGTATTATACAAATAGCATAAATTAATTAAAATAAAATAAAAAAATTTAGATTTAAATAAACATAAAGAATAATAATAATAATAACAATAGTAATAATAATAATAATAATAATAATAATAATAAGCCACATCACCACAGTCATCTTAAAACAGAGTTTAGCGTTTAAAATACGACTGTACATTTGTAGAATTTTTGATAGAAGCACTAAGGCTATTCCATAAAACAGTGGCGGAGTAAATAAAGCTTCTTTTAAAAACTTGGCTCGGTGCTTCGGGAGATATAAATCATCACGCCGTGCGGCGCGTGTATTATAATTATGAATATTTGTAACAGTGGTAAAACAATTTAAGTACCGTGGGGCAATGTTGTTAAAAACTTTATAAGCTAAAACAGTTCGTTTGTATATAATTCGTCTTCAACTTGCATCCAGTTTAGCATTTTAAAAATGCTAATGAATGTGGATATTGAAAAACTCAAAATGTCTTACGGAAGAACTTGATGCTAAAGGTCACATACCGTACAGACATCTATCCACATGGGATTTCTCGACTATCTATACTATCATCCCTCATCAGGACCTAACTGTCCGTCTAATATCGGTGTTCAAGCAAACTGATCGCCGATATATTGATTTTAGAAGCTATAAAGCAGTCATTAGCTCTACTAAATACAAGGGATATCATTCATGGGTTATTTCTTTTTTTATAGAGTTGCTTAAATTTCTCATCAATAATATCTATGCGAAATTTGGCAATACAATATATCGACAGCATCTAGGTATTCCAATTCCTTCTCATTCGCCAAACACTATATAGACGATCTTCATGCTGTGGATAATCGCTATATTAATGACGCAGTGAAGGATATATATCCACCTCCACTGGATTTGAAGGAAACTACAGATGGCCCTAGCGGCACATCTTATATAGACTTATATCTTTATAAAAATGAAGCGGACCTTCTCTCTAGTCGACTTTACGACGAAAGAGATTATTACAATTTCGACATCGTAAATTATCCCTTTCTGGACAATAATATACCAGAGGGACCTGCATATGTCGTATACATATATCGCCTAGTAGCATTTGAAAGATCGTGCGTTTACTGTGACGATTTTAATCAATGCCACAAAACATTATTGTAGAAACTTGTAAAACAGGGGTATATCATCAAGTCCCTCAACTCGAAGTTCCTCAAATTTGGTTATACAAATCGCATGATGATAGCAAAATACAAGCGTAGCGTGCAAGATCTATGGCGATACGTTTCGTAACTAGTGTCTAATTCCGCTTAACCCGGGGCTAGGGGCCGTATGAACCCATGTATTTCAAGATCCTCAGACTGCTCATATGAACAGTCACAATCAAAGCGTGACTGAGATACGTCAAACTCTAGATAACGATTTTACTGCGTATATTATATGGATTAAGAATACTGATCAGCGATACGGATTTGATATTTTTGGAACATTATGATGTCTTGCTGGCATCATTGGAAACTGTTGACCGCTTCTCTCCTAAAGGAAATTAGCCTAGTTTTATGAATACTATGATTTTTCCTTTTAATTTGGTGCTAATGTTATTTTATGAATTAGGTGTTTGGATTGTGGACGCGGAGAGAGAGAGAGAGAGAGAGAGAGAGAGAGAGAGAAAGAGAGAGAATTAAGGTTTAACGTCGAGTTCATTATGGACGCGGAAATTTTTTAATGGACGACGGCTGAATGCTGAATGACGGATTAGACGATTGTATTCAATGATTTGAGCTCTTATTCGATGGAAATTCACCATTAAAATAACTGTTCGAAATATCTCTCCATAATTCTACGTACAAATGCATCAAAATGTTCTTAACCTACGCCCACTTGCGTATGAGAGGACATTCATAACAGGTAGTGTATCCACTATCAGTAGTGTAGTTGGAGTTACTCATTGTTCTACGAGATGAAATCATGTGATACTGGACATTGGACAGTCAACATTTGATAATTAGATCACCGAAATATCTTATCGATCTCAATTTACATTAATTTATCGCGAAGATCGCCGTGGCACTGATTCGAAAATTAGAAAATATTAACGAAAGGCTATCGCATTTCCAGAAGTTAATTGATTGTCACTCGGGTATTTATTGCTAGCAACCAACCGATGGTGTTTCCAGTCTGGCCGAAGATAGTTGCGAACGTGTTTTGCTGATAACGCAACGCTACTACCCCAGATTAATAGTCACGTATCCTGGCGCCGAAACACCGGCGCGTGTCTCACCGGTTATCGCGAGACGAAAGTTTAATCGTTTTGTGGGAATGGATGTTTAACAGATACTTAGCTACGAACGTACGACGGTTGACCGGGGACTTTGCGCGTCTTTGCTACTTTATTGATGAGAAACCAGCAACTGTTATAAAAATTGACAGAATCTGATGGCTCAGTGAAAGGAAGCTTTACTCGAATGACTCAGAAAATGACTAAAACGACTACAGCGAGAAAACATTAAAAACGAGAATAAAGTCAAACGACTAAAACGAAAACACTAAAACCACTAAAAACGAGTAAAACGAGAAAAACGAGTAAAAAATTCAAATGAAGTTATGCGAAAACGACTAAAACGAGAAAACATTTTAAATCTTCAATTGAAGTTAGGCTCTGTAAACCGTAAATTCTGTCATGCGAGAGATAACATCTGCCATGGTGAACCTAACACGGCGGAAGATCACACAAGGCTTATGCGTGTACCTGGGATTATAGAGCAATAGCATGGTCATTCGTGGACTTTAATAAACGAACTAGAGTCCCTAGACACCTAAAACAGGAAAACAATAACCAAAATATCCGACACAACAGAAACACTTATGTGTATTACTAGAGCTATCTGATTGAATTCGGACTGACCAAAATGTGGGACTGTCAGATTCAGCGGTTCATCAGAGCAGGATGCTTCGGAAGCTAGGGATTACGCTTTTGGCACTCCTAAAATGCATCAATATTCACCTCCAACAAAAATGCAACTTTAGAGATGTCTGTCAGATGACCTACAAAGAATATTTTTCATTCTCAACCCTATTCGCACTTCATCCCCTCTTCAACATATGGTTGAAAGGATCCATTGTCTGTTACAGTGCTACAATTTGAAGAAAAAAAATAGTGTGGTGTCCGTCATTTTCACTTCATATTTTAAAAAAAAGTACTTGAATTCTGCTTTATATGATAAATTAAACAAAATTTAACTGTGGGAAATTAGCCTCATTGAGCATTAAACACGAAAACAGTCTTACTTCTCTACTAATGTAGTACTGAAGTTTTCCAAAATTATGTAGGCCAAATATATTCACAAATAGCATGGTGAACCCCCGTCTTTATTTCATTGCTCTTCTTATATTTGTTTATCTGTGATCTTGTTTATCTGACGACTTATTTTTCCGAACATTTAAGCACTTCTCCTTCCCAAGTGGGGAGGGATTTTACTAAATGTAGAATCGAGATACTTCCCCTCAATCTCATCCACATAAGTCCGCATTGCTATGGTGATTGGTATGGAAAGGTTATTCTAAATCCTTCTCTCTGTATGATCAACTGTTTACGTGAGTAAACATGGTCGTTGATTCTTTACAAATGGTCAAATTGCCGAGAGCAGTGTATATGTTAATGTAAACAGCGTCCAACCATCCTCTTGTTTGGCCACAAGAGACCTGTGTTAAATAATTCATGTGTCTTTTAAAATCTATTGAACCTCACGAGTTGGAAGAAATACATTCATGATATGTGACTTAATCCTTGTAATAAAAAATCAGTTTTATCCAGTAATGAATACATTTGAATCTGTAAGCAAACGGTACCTTGTATGTTTGGAAAATTTAGGTAAGTATACAAGTGTGTGGGTATATAGGTTGGATAAATTTCTCAGCTGATGCATTTATTTCCACAAGAACGCTCTTCACAACGGGAATGTTCTCCCCTCAATTTGTCACATTATAAAGTATTTTTGTGGTACAAGCGTCTAGTCCATCATTCAATATTCAACCGTCTCCCATTAAAGAATCTTCGCGTCCATAATCCAAAGACCTAATTCATATAATAGCATTATCACCAAATTAAAAGAATGAATCATAGTATACATAAGAATAGTCTAGTTTCCTACAAGAGAGAAGCGGTCAACAGTGTTTAATGATGCCGGCAAGGCATCATGATGTTCCAAAATATTAAATCCGTATCGCCGATTAGCTTTGATGTCGGCATTCACACCCTTCTGATCCAAGATTTCAACATTCTGTCAAAAGTATATGT
>JAVTVY010040827.1:0-189505 GCA_036873755.1 Hanleya hanleyi | reverse complement strand
TTAAATATGGCGGAACGTGAAAATAAGCCTAAATGTTAATGCCTGCGCCCTTCTCATCCTGTTGTTTAATAATTTATACCTACTAGTAAAGATATCTACCGACAAATCACATGCAATATTTATTACTTAAAGAATCAGACAATAACAATAGAACGCAACTACAGTGGTTTGGATGATGTAGGGAATATGTTTAATAGCCACCGCTATCAATCCTCTAGTATATACCATACACCAAACTATACTAATAAATGACAAATAGAATCACGAATATAAGGGCATTCGAATAAATATACAGAAGGGAAGTAGGGAAACTTTTCCATCGTGAGTTATTGACATGTATACACAAATTCATTAGATCAGTATTTGAGTATAAAGGGGGTGAGGCGAAAGGGGAATTGTAATGATTCCAGGAAAGCCGGCCAGCATGGAGCATGGTATATTAAGGCAGAACCGATTGTCATACTCCATCACTGGTTAGCTTTTAGGGCAGGAGATAAGGCATAGCCGCACATACAACAATAAATTAATCTCTATGACCCTTTACTGACCCGTAACGGGAGACAAAGCTCTTACGATATGGACAGAACTAACCAAGCTTCAATGAAGCCATATGACTTCTTGTGATCTGTATATGATGTAGGTACTTGTGTAATCAAATAATCCTACAGCCGGTACAGATTGAAACAGTTGTATTGCGTTATTTATCTAAGCATGTCCCCTTTAACTCAGTATGATCTCAAGCGCTATTTGTCCAACATTCCAATCACTTTTCAATTCTGCGTTATATCTATGTTGAGCTTGCGGGAGGGGGAGGGGGGTGTCCGGACAGATGTACACAAAAAGTCGTGCGCGAGGTAGGCCCACCACAGTGGTTAATGGCCAGGACGTAAAGGCCAACCTCTCCTAATGGGAGCAGAAATTGTGGAGCGAGACTATGAAACGGAACATGCGCTGTGAGGAATTTTATTGTCATTCTGAACAGGGAGCCTTCCATGTTATGGTTCCTACTTTGATCTTTCACCATATTTAATGATATCATCAAATATAAAGTGTTTGCTGATATCATCAAATCATTTGATGATATCAGCAAATCAATTGATATCATCAAATGGTTTGGTGATATCATTAAATATTTCATATCATTAAATATTTGATGATATCAGCAAATATATATGATGATATCAGTAATTCATTTCATGATATCAGCAAATATTTGATATCACCAAATACTGAATAAAAAGCAAAACGGCTTGCCATACGAGAGCGCCAAAAACAAGTAAATAACTTAAAATATATCTATAAATACATGGTAGATTATTTTAGGGGGAAGTAGGAAGCACTTTAAATGGTGCCGTCGATTATGTTACTATCGTTCAAAGTTCAAAATCATATTACACTAGGTTCAATCGGCCTTTACTTTCGGGCTGAGAGGAATTAGACACGCTACGAACTGTACATCGTCTAGGGATGACTATACCGTTCCATCTGATATGCATATGTTGGTCATTCATCTAAAGCTATATTGTCAGCTTTAGAGGGTCTTCTATAGGAGGAAAATATGTCATATTCTCAGATTCGCTCTAATGCCTTCAAGCGCATAAGAGGGGAATTTCAACTCATCCCACCATCTTGAACATTCTACAATTATATGACCGTCGATTCCATCAACAGAATGCTGGGTTTTGTTGGTTGCTTAGCCACGTTGGCAACAAAGGAAACATTGAAGCTGATGAAATGTCAAAGGCAGCCCTTGATAATGAGGTTGATCCTCTTGGAATCCCATATAACGCCTTCAGACCCTCTATCTGTGCTTATGTGAGGAAGCTTTTTTAATCTTTATGGGATGCTGTGGATAATAAATTTCAAAAAGCTGTGGGATATACTCATTTGAGCAGCCAGAAACGTTTCGACCAAGCCATGATCAGGCGATGTAGAATCGGCCATACACGATTAACTCACGAACGTTATCTAAAAAATGAACCAGCCCGAATGTGTATTCCATGCCACGAAGAACTCACAGTAAAACATATTCGACTGATCAACTGAATAGACTGATTCTATTGTAAGAGATTCTTTTTATCAAGCAGCTACATTAAAATATCTTTTTAGTCGTGAAAACGAAGACTGTATTTTAGGTTATTTGAGAGAAATCTGTTGTATAAATTTTAATGTATGAACATGTTTTTGGTATGTTGTGTTGATTACTTCTGGATTGCTGGGTTATTAACTTTTTACCTCCGTCGATCAGACGGAGAGCTAGGAATTGTCATATGGGGAACCCACGATAGGGTTTGTCATGGTTCCCGACGAAATTTTGAAGCAATGATTTTGGACACAATTGAAATGAAAGCTCGTGTGAAACACGGGCGAAGAGCATTTCCCCAGACAAGTTTGTAACACATAATTTGGTACTCACAAGGCTTTAGATCTCCCCAATTTGGGCACACCCCCTATTAGGGGTGGCAATTGTCTTTAGGATGGGACAGAGTGGGGGGCAGATACCCCGGGAGGATGAACAATCAGGAATCATCCCTGGTTGAAGGGATTTCTTCACCAGTGGTTGAAACCCAGTGTGAGGTCAATACCAACTTTATTTTGCGTTTCATGGGCCCACCGACATTAAAAAATCGAATAAAAATAAAATTTCAAATTGCCACTTTTATATTTCCTACGAAAGTTTGAATATAAAGATTTTAACCCCCTTTTTATTCCTGGTTGTATGAATTAGGCTGTTGTATTCTATCTGAAACAATGCCAGCAAATAAAAATGCCAAACAACAAAAAAAAGATACCTTTCACTATAATTTTTCACTGTAAGTCAGCGAATTGTTGTTGTAAAATGCTGCTAATACTACTTAGGCAATAACGCCATTCAATGTAAATCGGGAACCTTCACTGGCTGTGTGATCTATCACTCTGTCTTGGTACTCTTATTTCGACAGTGATGCAGTATGTCAGAGTTAGGAAATGAAGGCTATTTCAACAGCTCAGTCGATACAGCATGGTTTAAGTTACTGTTGAAGCATGAGACTGTTGAAACACATGCAAAATTCGCTAAATTGTTCTGGAAGAAAAACCACAGCCACAACAAAATGATGACAATGTTAGATTTGAGGTGTATGTTAGCAGTTAAGATGTGACTTAACTTACAGTTTTTGACCTTGAGAAAACAGGTCAATGTCAGTCATATTCATAGAATTAAGGTCCATCATCAGTTGCATATGTGGTATCAATTTAGAATGCCTAGCTATATTTCATGTTATATCATAATATACAGTATATAACCTGAAAAAATAGATTCAGTCAACTGGGATAGGCTTCTAGTTAGTCACCAATTGCACAAGTATTATGAATTTGGAGAGCCTATCTTCACTCCTTTAAAAATTATTGCTAATGCTAAATTTGACCTCGATAAAACAGGTGAAGGTCAGTCAATTTCATTAGGCTTCTGATCCATCACCAGCTGCATATGTGGTATGACAAGAAAGATGGGCAAACAGGGAGACAGACAGATGACACGTAAAATTCAGTTCATTTTGGGGCATCATTACAGATCATCTTCAAAGTCTAAATATTCTGTAAAAATGCACAAGAACACACCATTTTCGAGAGAAGAAAAGCAACTCCGAGTAGGAATCACAATTTATTCTGTATATTTTGCTATTAGTTATAACATCTTCAGCAGTGAACAAAGTTACAAACAGCTCCATACGCACAGTATATATACACAAGGCATAATGTGATCTTAGCCAATACGCATTTATGAATATGTAAGCCAGTAAATTATATCAGGTTGGACAGATATTAAAATGCCGTCATTTTCAGAAATTGTTAAATGTTAAACGATAACCTGACAGTGATCTACAAATGGTGTGATTCAGGTGTATATCTGTTACCATGATTCAGTCATAATATTGTCTGTAATATATTTATGTCGACAAGGAATACACATAATTATTTGATAATATCATTAACTGTATGTTGTTTATGATTGATATGAACTTTTTATTTGCTGGAATCCAGCCATTTGTTCCGTATGAGCAATATTCTCATCAGCCATCACCATTCAATATGAATGTGATACATGTACAACTCCATGGTCATTGATACAGTATGGTGAAGGTCACCTGTAACACCAGTATACAAAATTATACCGAGCGCATTGAATCCTCACCACATGATGCTGAGGCAGATCAGAACGGAGTGTCGGTAAAATCAGGTGTGTTTTGTAGAGGGTTCTTTCAGTGATGATGCTATACTGTACACATACAAAATATGGAGTGTTGATGTGTCGGGCCCATAGCACAAAATCACAATCAAATTGGTACAACTAGGCACACAGGGTCTCATTTGTGCCGCTAACGTGTTGATTTGGGTGGGGGCATCCTCTCGGGGGGAAGGTGGGGTTGGGATGGGGTCTAATGTCTCAAGCAGTATTCAAGGTTTTCCATCAATATGCTCTATTCCATACCCCAATATTTCAAGCACGTGAAATCAGACAAAACTTATGTGCGGGGAATGTGACTTCCACATCCCTGGCTGGACATGCTAGTGGGGAACCCTCAATTCCAGGTTAATTACCATTGGTGGAGTTAACGTCGAAAAAATGCGAAATTGAGCTTGGCATCCGGCCCTATGTTATTCAGCGATGTATTCCCCTACGGACCCTGTTGCCTCGACGGAGGTCTTTGCGCTCCTCCAGCGCTTGTTTTTGTTGAAATACTTAGAATTTTGTTTGATCATCGCTATTTAGCTGAAATATTGCTGAACGCGATATTAAACCTTAATTCTCTCTCTTATTTTTCAGGGTAAACTTGTTGGGATTTGTGGATCGGTTGGGGCTGGTAAGAGTTCCTTCTTACACGCAATCATTGGAAGGGTAAGAACTTAGTTATTTATACACTGAACACTGTCGGAAGGATTGGGACAAATTTGTGGGTATGGACGTGGCGGCCTTTTGAGACAAATATATATTTGCTTATACCCATTCCTTATGACAGCGAATTGATATCAAATCACAAACTAATCAGAGGTCATTTTTGTGCAATACTATTAATATTATCAAAAACTAAGTCATTTCATTAGTTATATACTTAGGCGCGCGGTGTAGCAGAGCCCCTGATTTAGCACTTTCTGTGAGTCATTTAGATCGAAGCGTGATCCGTTTCTGATCGATGTTTCAATTATTATATAGCTTTTTATTTATATTATAAAGGACTGAGCAAAGTGGAGCACTTGCAAAAGTTTTCAACCAAAAATCTGGAAAAACCTCTAGCTAGAAGGCGGCCATTTTGATGAGTAGGGCTACTCCACTTTTCTTAATAAGGCGACACTTATTAGAACGACAATCTATCTTTCAAAATGTCGTCTGATTGTCCCCTTATATAAGGAATAATATCGTCTCTCATTGGCTCAGTTTTTTTGTATCATTATACCAGCTCAAGGTAACGTCAGGAAGTTTCGCCATCAAGGGGACGATAGCATGGGTTCCCCAGCAAGCCTGGATACTGAATGCTACTGTTAGAGAAAATATTGTCTTCGGCAATGAGTTTGAACAATCCAGGTTAGACTCTACATAAGTTTGCTTTGCTTGCATCTTGAAGGCCACTAAACCACATGCATCCGCTTATCTGGGCTTCCAGTTAAATGATATGTGAACTATTGGTTGACTGAACAATATTTATTAATACTCCAAATCGCTCTCTGAATAAGCCATATTAGAAAAAGAATACATTGATAAGTAATGTTTGTAATGTTTATATCCGCCTTTTACCTAACCGCCGCCATCGTAAGACTTTTCAGGCAATCACATTGTATGTAAATATAACATATATATATATATATATCAGTACAAACACACGTATTTCAATTCATATAGAAATTACGAGAAAAATCAAAAGTGAAGGACAAGTCAGCAAAAGTATAAATATATATGTATTAATATACTGTAGTATATGCGTGATTTATAGATTATAGCTAGCCGAAAAAAAGTCACTAACAGTGCTTGATGATAAGAGTATTTACGTCAGTCAGACAAAAACTGGTTAAAAAGTCTTAAATCTGAAATGTGTTTCAGATATGATCGAGCTTTGGAGAGTTGTTGTCTCTGTGAAGACATTAGGCTATTACCGGCAGGGGATGCCACTGAAGTAAGTAATGGGGAATTGAATTTGTTTAATAAAATCGTTTAAGAATAAAAAAAAACTTGCAAAAACTCTACTTACTATAAACGTTTTCGCTGTTTGATGGTTGTCGATCTCTCTTCGAAAAATCAGGATTCTGATCTACATCGCATTTCCGAAGGGATGCTCACAGCCTCTTCTTCTTGTGGTGATACTGAATACACCAGTCGATTTTGCCATTCGTTCCGTCACGATTTCTTCGCAAATAACACCCACCCTGCCATTGGATCCGCCCCCCTCCCCCCACACACATGTCTGGAGCTCCGGGTATAACCATATTTAGATTCAAATTTACTCTTTTTCCTATTGAAATTTCAGATTTAACAGATGTTGGTTTAAACATATGTTGAACCCGACAACTAATTATTAGTAGAAAAATGGTGGTTAACTCCATGTCATTGATATAACATTCATCGTTGCTTGCACAGATTGGAGAACGTGGAATAAATCTGAGTGGTGGTCAAAGACAGAGGGTCAGTCTTGCCAGAGCCGTCTACAGTGACCGCGACCTTTATCTCCTGGACGATCCACTGTCTGCAGTAGACAACAAAGTGGCCACTGCTCTATTCACGAAGTGTATAAAAGGAGCGCTGAAGGGGAAGACCGTACTTCTGGTCTCTCATCAAGTTAGGGTCGGTATCCAGTTATTCTCACCAAATCTTGTATGTATATTTCTGTACCAGATCCTTACTTGGGAGATGTGGAGGCATTGCGTTCATCTGACTGGGAGTGAGTGGAGTCTAAAGCGTGCACATCCGTACGCGAACAAAACTCGCGAACAAATAGCATAGAAAACTCCCATCGATCGAACGAGAAAAAGAATAATATGAAGGTTTATGTATATCTCTCACAACTCAAATCTACTGTTACTTGTTTCATAGATTAAATTCAGCTCATGGCGATTTGATACTTGCTGGGTATTTCTTCTTGTCTGTTGATTTCAGAGTCAGCTAAGATTTTCCGTCTACGGCTATGTTCAGATATGCATTCAAGGATAGCTCTTATAAAAATTAACTGATCAGGAAGAACTACTATGCATAGAAGCTTTCCACGAAGTAAGAGTCTGGCAATGTCTCTCTTCAGATTATGTTGCTGTTCCATAATAAAAGCGACAGAGATGCGATGCGGCACTAGCTCATGCTCCCCCGGATTACAGTGTCAGTTAAGGGGGAGAGTGTCGAAGTGGGACGTACGAAACTTCTACATCGTACATTTAAATAGACCTGCAGCAATGAAAGAGTATAACCGCAACAACCATCCAAATCTTTGTCCCCGAATTAGAATGAACTTCGAACTCGGAAGTATTACAAGCGTCTGGTCCGTCATTCATAATTCAGCCGTCGTCCATTACAGAACATCCGTGTGCATAATCCAAAGACCTTTCCGTATTCCATATAACAGCATTAGCACCAAATTCAAAAATATAATCATACTATACATAAACATGGGCTAGTTTCCTGCAAGAGGGAAGCGGTCAACAGTTTTCAATGATGCGGGCAAGACATCATGATGTTCCAAAATATCAAATCCGTGTCGCTGATCAGTATGACTTGTGAAGTATGATTTCTGTTTCTCCATGTATTTTCACTTTACTCCTCTTGCAGTTTTTCTCACAGTGTGATCAAATCATGTTCCTCTCTGATTGTGGCATAGTAACCGATCGAACACACACTGAGATGGTCGATACGGATGAACGGTATCGAGAAATGATCAAATCTGTTGGGAGGGAAGAAGAAAAGCGAGAGCAGGCAAGAGAAGGTACATACATCCTATATATATATTACACTGTGGTCACACTATGTAACTCATTACTGAAATTCGATAGTCCATTGGGTCTACCCACGACAGATTTTCATCAGACGAGCACAAATACAGCAACGAAGGCCAACGCGACGCTAGTGTTAGTAACTGGGCTCTCCACAATCCAGAACCGGAACCTGACCAGCGAGAGCGAAACCAGATCCGTAATGGTTGGACACCGAATGCGAAAATGACCGTGTGATTACCCACACAAAAATCCTTCTTGGAAGGTGGAAGACTATCGAATACTTGGACCTGACACTTGATTGATGGTCTTGAAACATGTCGCATATCCTACACGTGTCTTGATTTGCTTCAGATTTGCTTTAGATTATTCAGCATGCTTGTAGTTCCGTTTCAGCCTTCTATGCTCAAGTGTGGTGTACACGGACCTTATATCAACTACCTTTCAATCGTTCCAGCGCTGTCAGCAAGGACAATTATTTTACAATACACTTTGTCTTGTTGCAAGAAATTTCTGTGGATTTGCTGAAGCCTGGCTCCATCTCCATCTAGTAACTTGTTGACATTTTGGGGTGGTTCGAAAAGATCGCCCAGAAACAAAGTAAGGCTATCACTTGTTGACATTTTGGGGTGGTTCGAAAAGATCTCACAGAACCAAAGTAAGAATATAACTTATTGACATTTTGGGGTGGGTCGAAAAGATCTCCCAGAACCAAAGTAAGGGTATAACTTAATTGACATTTTTGGGTGGTTCGAAAAGATCTCCCAGAACCAAAGTAAGGGTATAACGTATTGACATTTTGGGGTGGTTCGAAAAGATCTCACAGAACCAAAGTAAGGGTATAACTTATTGACATTTTGGGGTGGCTCTAAAAAGTCTCCCAGAACCAAAGTAAGGGCATATCATCATATCCCGAGTGGATATATTCTATACATATATCAGCATATCTATACACCTGTGCAAACGTTAAGGCCAGTTTCATCAGATCTGCCAATATAGCCTATCACATCTCTGGGAACATGTTAAAGTGCGCTACTCGGAATGAAACACTTGTATTCCAAAGATTATGACATACACGAAACTGATCGCGAAGCAAATAAAAAAAAATCACGCAAATCCATTGTGATACGAGATGGTCACTGGCGATTATTTTATGGTATGAGCACAGCAGTTCGTCGATTGATTCGCGATTTGACATTATTCCCTACACAACTCCCCAGTAGCTATTATATCCGATTAAATTGGACAACTCCCATAGTTCAATACCAGTTTTCGTCAGGCAAAATTCAGCAATTACGTTAGCTAATAATGTCCGCCTATAATACTAAATATGGTTGTCTTCGAGCCGTATCGAATTATTCTTATTATAAGAAAATAAAAATACTCTGGTTTTGTTCAACAGGCGTTCACGAAATGCCGATTATCAAGAAGTCTGACGAAAGACAAACTGAATTTCAAGCTGGGGATTTGGGTAGGTATTCCAACGAACACTTACTCCGTCAGGTGTAATCCTTTGGCCAATGGGCCATGCAAATGTCATTCCTATCGTACAGAATGATTATTTTTAAACATGCTGATATTTATACGACTAATTACGGGCTGTTAACCATATAACTCCACATTAGATGTACCAAATTATCTGTTTAACCAATATTGACTTTATGTTCCTTCATTTAGTCTACTCATGTAGTTAACTCTTGTCATCAATAGTAATTCATTCATTCAACCAAAAATACCTTTTTGATGGATATGACGTCAATAAATCAACCTGTGAAACTTTTTTCTCCGTCGTCCAATATCACCCAGCTTCATCCAATACTTATGGGTCCCTGGAATATCGAACGGTTTTGATCGAACACTTCATAACTATCCGTCCCAGTCGAATTTTCTCGGATCCTTCTCACTACTATAATATGCATGCAAATATATTGTTCAAATCATGTAGGGCATTTAACGACCGCTGAACGATTAGACGGTGGAGGAGTCAGCTGGAGAAGTATCCGAGCGTACAGTACCGCTGGGGGGTCTTTATCCAGCTTAATGATGGTTGTCATTATTGTGATACTGGCATGTTGTCGACAGCTTCCAAGCTGGACTTTGACCGTATGGCTGGACTCGTATAGCAATGTGAGGATACCATTTTCTTGTTTTGCTTTATATACGTTGTTCAGATGATGGCACAGTGGATCGACTTAAAATTCTGCGATTCATCCACATTTGCCATTGTCAATCTGATCTATGCCCCTTAGAATTCAGTTAATGTACGTTATAACCATGCTACGTGGAGTTGCAGAATGACACGGCTTCGTATGTGTAATTTATTACCATCTTGAATATTCTACAATTATATGATTGTAGATTTGATCAACAGATTGATAATGTGTTTTTTTGGTTGCCTAGTCACGTTGACATCAGAGGTAATACTGACGCTGATAGAATGACTAAGGCAGCTCTAGATAATGAGGTTGATCCTGTTGGAATCGCATATAGCGATTTTAGAACCTCTATCTGTACTTACGTGTATAAGCTGTTTCAATCTTTATCGGATGCTGTGAATAATAACAAACTTCATAAGTTAATAAAAAACACTGTAGGCTATGCTCATCTGAACAGCAAGAAATGTTTCGATGAAGCCGTGATCAGGCGATGTAGAATGGGCCATACACGATTAACTCACGAACATTTGCTAAACAAAAAAAGACCCAGTCCCAAGATGTATTCCATGCCACGAAGATCTCACAGTTGATCAAATTCTTATCGACTGGGTAGAGTTTAAGATTGTAAGAGATTTTGTTTGATCGAGCAGGTACTTTAAAAGATCGTTTTAGTCGGGTGAGAAAGAAGACTGTATCTTAGGTTTTTGGAGAGAAATCGGTTTGTTGCATAAGTTTTATTGTGTGTATGTTTTAATGTGTTGGATAATTAAGTTAACTTGAATACTTAGAATTGTGTTTGGTCGTCGCTATATAGATGGAATATTGTTGAACCTCAATTCTCTCGCTCTCTTTATTAGAATAATAAACGGCCACGGTAGGTTGAATACGATGTAGGTAATGTTAGTCATTTCTGATGATATTATTTCTTATCTTTCAAAATATTTCTCTTGTACAAGGTAAAACATAAAAAGCCTATGTGTTCCAAATATTACTGGTATTTTTAATAAAGTTATGCCCAGTTTTATTAATTTTGTATAATGGAAGTGTAATGTAACGCTTGGTCGGCGTCGGGCCTCAAAAATATATTTGATCTGAATAAGAACTTGCATTTTATAAATACTCCCTCTTTGGGCCGTTTTTATTTCTATCTGGCGGTCGCATAGTTTATAATTTTTCCAACAGATAACTTGATAGGGCTATTAAATCATCGATCTGAAATATTTGTATATCTAATTACAACTCATATAAGGGAAGTGGGAAGTGGTGCCGACATGCTGAAACGTTTCGATCAAGCCATGGTACCGATTAAGCCGGTGCTACGGGCCGTGTGAGCATGTCATTCAAGATGTCCACATGAACAATCACAATAAAAGCGTGGCTAGGATAAAAATCACAGGGATCACTCTTGTTATGTGTTTAGAAATATTCAGTGAATACTGAAACGTTTCGATCAAGCCATAATACCGATTAAACTGGTGCTACGGGCCGTGTGATCAGGTCATTCAAGATGTCCACATGAACAACCACATTAAAAGCGTGGCTGGGATACAAATCGCAGGGATCACTCTTGTTAGGTGTTTAGAAATATTCAGTCAATATTTTTGTCTTTGGATCATATGACCCTTGTCGGTACCCCGGCATCGTTTTCCACCACCCTTTTAATGTTGCCTTTGATGCGGCAGTTTTGCTGCCAATAGCGCGTGCTTGGATTTCAATTAATCATCCTACATATTTATTCATGTGATAATAAGGAATTATTAGATATGGAATGTTTTTTAGCATGATAGATCTCAGTACTTCGTGGAAGTGGTGACAAAATGACTCAAATTACCGGACATATGCCCACCCTCTTAAAATTTTTGCTGACATCAACATCATACATACTCCTATATCTGTACCATATATTTGTGGATATTTTCGATAATTAGAGCTACATATATACGCTTTATCAATACAACGAATTTTCATTTTTAGTAGGGGAGGTCAATGTCGCCATTGGGGTAAAACATAAAAATTGGTTGAGTTGCAGTCGGCAACAATTTTGAACGTCCCAGTGTATCCACTTACTCGACAAATCCTCATAACTTTCTTGCCCGAGTCGGACAACGAAACGTCTATTTTATGAGCCTGTCTACTAGACTATTCGATATTCTAGTTATTTTTAAGGTTAACGAGAATTCGATATTGAAAATGATTGACAGTGGACAAAGCGAGGAATGTGCATGAAAACAATTTAAAAAGAAATAAACCAGGAGTGACCTGGCCCGCATCTTGTAAAATCTATCATTAAATTGTCAGTTTGAGCATTTTTCATTTTCATGGATCTAATTTGTCAGATATAATAGGACATAATATGTCGTTTTGCAGCGCAATGTAAATTTAAGTTTGGAATCTCAACATTCACATCAAGGTTGCATAATTAGCTAAAATGCACATGATTGACAGTTCAGAATACTACAATTTGTCCTTTTCCTCAGCCTACTGGTAATTATTTATCATGTTAGAGAGAGAGAGAGAGAGAGAGAGAGAGACAGAGACAGAGAGAGAGAGAGGGAGAGGTTACATTAAACAACCAATTGATTAGGCCAAAGTTTAAAATCGCAGAATACTAATGCAAGCCAAAGTATCAATTGCTAAGTGTCAGCTTTTAAGGAGGTGGTAGAGGTGAAATCTTTGATCTGGGTTTGATCAATTCACCTTTCATGTGCGTGCCGAACGTAGAGTGTAACCTTGCGAAACAGTAAAGCGCGCAGGAGCTGTAGTAGAAAATCTGACTATGGGAGGAATTCAGTATACGAGCCTGGAAACACCGAGAGGGGTCGAAATTCTGAGTATAGTACTGAGAGTTCCGACCGGTACTCCGAGTACGCGGAACTATGAGGGTAACACACCGGCTTGATCGTGATTGGGTCTAATCCTTGGATAGACTTTTGGTTATCACCGAATGGTTTCGAGGCAATGTTTCATGGGAACTAAAATACGTTCTTCCTTTTTAAGGCAAAACATCAAGAGAAGCACTTTTTACTAATCTGATCATAGCAATACTAGGGTTCGATGTCAGTTACGATCAGCTTGGTTAAATAAATGGAGTTTCTATCTATTTTTTTTCAGAACACGGTTTCTAACTGCAGTGAGAATTGCCCAATCACTCACAGCAAAACGGATGAAAATTTCACGGCTTTTATAATCGGATTTTGTTCGATTCCTATAGTAGCTATACTATTCAGCGTGATAAGTGGCATAGTATTTGCTTGGGTATGTATAGCTTTCTGTTTGTTAGTTTGGGTATATTATTTTCCAGATTCAATATCTCTTAACATTTAATTGATTACTGTAGCAGATCCACCCTAGTACCCAATATTTTAGTTGAAATGTGCCCCTTCTGCCATGAAAGAACAAGGTCACACAAATCAGATCCAGAGAGTTCTGTTCAGTTCAGTTCGAGATCATTTATCTGTCCTGCCTTCCTTGAGAATATCATGAGTTAAACCCTATAACAACAAGGTATGCGATGTAAAATAGATATTTTTATATGGCAAGTCATACAGTAACACTATCTCATAAATTAGCTCCAAATTGGTGGCTAACAGGTAATAACGAGACAAAGGAGTTGGTAAAACATTTGTGAAAGTAGATGAACGTTAACCCAAATCTCGTATTTTAGAATTACTCATTCTTAAAAGGTATATATTATGTCCAGTGAAATTCTTATGAGATTAATAATATTTTTCGTTGCAGGTTAGTTTGAAGGCCTCTAGTTTCTTTCACAACAAATTGTTAGAGCGGATAATGAGAGCAACGATGATCTTCTTTGATACAACACCGATTGGGAGGATACAGAACTTATTTTCGGCAGATCAGGACAAAAGTGTGTATTAGTGTTTTGCTCTTCAATGTCTTTGGATTTTGCATATATGTGATATATTATATTATTATCAAATTGAATGTAAACAACATACTATACTACTGTGATATGAGTTATGTTTTCAAATATATATAATATTTATTTTGTCCCTGCTTGGATTTCGGTGCTAAATGTATCAGTAAGTTCTTTCTTTCTTGTAGAAATGCTTATGTATACTATTTTTTTTTCATTTGGTGCTAATGCTGGTATACGGATTAGGTCTTTGGATTATGAACGCGGAAATTATTTAATGGACGACGGCTGAATATTGAATGACGGACTAGGCGCTTGTATTTCGAGTATGAACCAGAAACTCTTTGTTACGGACGTGTGTCTACTGAATATCACATTGGAACTCTCTTGCAATTGGGAAGCCGCAATCTTGTACACGGCATATTGTATGTCGAGGATGACTCCTGTAAATACGGTCATAGTCAGTACTAGCAGAGATTAATGTCAATGTGAATAGCTAGCACATGCATCATCGTCCCTAACAGTATCACCCGCTACAGTCACAGGGTAGCAGTTCTAAGATCATCTCACTACCTTGTGGCGGGTCGTTTCGCTGCACCATTTTTAAGTCCAGTGGCGTGTCGATTCACTGACTCGGACGAACGCACTGCTCCTGCAATAGTATAGCTGTATTGATATAAATGTATATACTATGCTCTACTCCTCTGTCGGTACTACTCATCAGCGTTTTTCTAAGATGATAGTATAATTTTCAGTTATTTCTTGTTCCCTGGACACGGGTCACATTAGTTTCCTACTGGAGAGTTAATTCCCCCATTAGGAGGGTATTAATGAAAATATAGTTCCTGGATAGTTCACTTTCCTAGTACTATATCCTTGTAAATATGCCGTGCTTGTTCAATCGGAGGTAATGCAAGATTCTATCTATCGTGTGGTATCCCAATCATTCATAATATATTTCTTTTCTATTTCAGTCGACAATCAAATATCAGTATACTTGGAAAACACTATAACTCTAATATCAGGTCTCCTTTTATTGGTGATAACTATAGCGGTTGCTTCGCCTATTGTTCTGGTGATGCTAGCTCTGTGTTCTGTAGTTTTTGTTCGTGTTTGGAACATATCCAGAACTGGAGTGCGAGATCTGCAGAGGCTAGAAAACGTCGCCAAATCGCCTTTGTGTAGCGCGATAACGTCGTCGACTGAAGGTGTATTTTCTATAGCCGCCTATAACAAAGAAAAAGAATTCACCAAAAGGTAAGTTTATCGTGACTGCTGATCTATTGAAGTTCCCCGTATACATAGTATAAATCCTCAGAAACAAATTATTGGAATACAGTTTATGATATACAAGTCCACTTTTTAAAGCTAAGCAGTCTCATTTTACCTTGGCTGTGAGAAGTTTCAATTTTCAATGAGATTTAACGCAATTAAAAAATAAAACTGGAAAGTTCCATGTTCCATCAACTCAGATAAATTTTATGCAGTCAATAATGGCGAATGTCACGTTTCCATGTTAGGTGGTTTTCAAGGAATGAATGAGTTATTGACACAACTGGCGAAAAGAAGCGAAATTCGTAGCGTGCAAGATCTTTGACATTGTTTGGTAGCTTTCTCTAATATATTTCGCTCAACTCGCGGTTAGGGGTCATACGAACCTCATGTAATTCACGATGCTCATGATATTCGTTGAGCAATAACAATCAAAGTTTGTCTGAGATACGTCATTCCCTACCAAATATTACTATTACCAGGCGCTGGTTAAGAAATTGAGTGTAAACATATCATCAAATACGTCTACTTACTCCCAAACTGCAATTACTCTGGAACATTTATTTAACAATCACGAAACGTTTCCGATGGAAAGAGGCATCTATCTTCCAACCAATCATAACGACATACCAAACGTATAGTGGACTTCTAGAATGCATAAATCACCATACAAATCTAAATTCATAGCTGGTTCTAGAAGCTGCACCACCAAGCTTCATTCGACCCTGTTGACGAGGGCCCTCCAGGAGGTAAACGCATTTTGGGAAAGGTACTGCGCCACTATTTCTCAAAACTCTGGCGTTGAATGTAAGTGGATATTGAAAAACTCAAAAATGTGTTACGGAAGAACTTGATGCCAATGGGCACAGACATGTATCCACATGGGATTTCTCGACACACTATACCACAATCCCTCTGGAGCTTATTGAGCGTCTAAGCTCATAAATAGTATGTGTTCAACTTACTGATAGTAGATTTATTAATGTCTGAAGCCATAAAGCATTCTTTAGCTCTACTACATACAAGAGATATCATTAATTGGATGTGAAATTTGGCAACACAATATATCAACAGCATATAGGTATTCCAATGGCTACTAATTGTGCACCCCCGTTGGCTGACCTATATCTGATCTCTTATGAATATGACTATATGCAGGCGCTTTCAAATACCGATCAATTCAAAGCCCGTCCTTTTCATTCCCCAGACGCTATATAGAAGATCTGGTCGCTGTGGATAATCGCTATATAAATAATGCAGTGAAGGATATATATCCACCTTCACTGAATTTGAAAGAAACTAAGATAGCCCTACCGTCATATTTAGACCTATATCTCTATAAAGATGAAGCGGGCCTTCTCTCTGGTCGACTTTATGACAAAAGAGATGATTACAATTTCGACATCGTAGAGTATCCCTTTCTGGACAGTAATACCACAGTGGGACCTGCATATGGCGTATACATATCTCGCCTAGTAGCATTTGCTAGATCCTGTTTTAAATGTGACGATTTTAATCAACGCCAACAAAAACATTGTTGTAGAAACTTATAAAACAGGGCTATACCACCAAGCGCCTGCTCTCAAAGTTTGTCAAATTTGGCGATAAATATCGCATGCTGATAGCAAAATACGAGCGTAGCGTGCAGGACCTATGGTGTTACGTGTCGTAACTTGTGTGTAATTCCGCTTAACCCGGGTTAGGGCCGTATGAACACATGTACTTCAAGATCTTCATGGTGCTCACATGAACAGTGACAGTGAATGCGTGACTGGGATGACGACTTTACAACAAATATCATATGGGTTAAAAATGCTGATCAGCGATACGGATTTGATATTTTTGGAACATCATGATGTCTTGCCGGCATCATTGCAAACTGTTGATCGCTTCTCTCTTGCAGCAAACTAGCCTGTGTTGATGTATATTATGATTGGCTTTTTGAATTTGGTGCTAATGCTGTTATATGGGATAGGTCTTGGATCATGGACGCGGATAGTCTTTAATGAACGATGGCTGAATTATGAATGATGGACTAGATGCTTGTATTCGGAGTGAAATGCGAAGGTTATTCAATTTTCAACCGTCGTCCATTAAAAAATTTCCGCTTCCATATTCCAAAGAGCTAATTCATATAACCAAACAATTTAATACATTAGCAGCAACTTCAAAATGCAATGATAGTATATGAATCACAAGCGTCTAATCCGTCATTCATGATTCAGCCGTCGTCCATTAAAGAATATCCGCGTCCATAATCCAAAGACCTATTCCATATAACAGTATTAGCATCAAATTTAAAAAGACAATCATAGTATACATAAACATAGGCTAGTTTCCTACAAGAGAGAATCGGTCAACAGTTTTCAATGATGCCAACAAAACATCATGATGTTCCAAAAATATAAAATCCGTATCGCTGATCCGTATTCTTAATCCATAATAATCGTTGTAAAGTCGTCATCTAGAGAATGATGTATCTCAGTCACGCTTTGATTGTATCTGTTCATATGGGCACCATGAGGATCTTGAAGTACATGGGTTCATGCGGCCCCTAGCCCCGGGTTAAGCGGAATTACACACAAGTTACGAAATGTAACTCCATAGATCTTGCACGCTACGCTCGTATTTTGCTATCAGCATGCGATATGTATCGCCAATTTGAGAAACTTTGAGTGGAGGCGCTTGGTCAAATAGCCCTGTTTTATAAGTTTCTGCAATAATGTTTTGTGACGTTGATTAAAATCGTGCCATTTAACACAGGATCTAGCAAATGCTACTAGGTGAGATATGTATACGCCATATGCGGGTCCCACTGGAATATTACTGTCCAGAAAGGGATAGTTTACGATGTCGAAATTGTAATCATCTCTTTTGTCATAAAGTGGACGAGAGAGAATGCTCGCTCCATTTTTGTAGAGATATAGATCTAAATATGTGCCTGTAGGGCTATCTGTAGTTTCCTTCAAATCCAGTGAAGGTGGATATATATCCTTCACTGCCTCATTTATCTAGCGATTATCCACAGCGAGAAGATCGTCTATTCTATATGGCGTTAGGTGAATGAGAAGGAACGGGCTTTGAATGGATCGGTTTTTGAAAGCGCCTGCATGTAGTCCTATTCATAACAGAATAGATACAGGTCAGCCAACAGGAGTGCACAATTAGTACTCATTGGAATACCTATATGCTGCTGATATATTGTGTTGCCAAATTTCAGATAGATATTTTTAATGAGATTCAAGCAACTCTATAAACAAAGAAACATCCCATCTCTTGTATGTACTGGAGCTGAAGAATGCTTTATGGCTTCCGACATTAATATATCTAGGCTCAGTTTTCTTGAACACAGATACTATTAATGAAATTAAACGGTCAATAAGGTCCTGATGATGGATTGTAGTATATAGTGTCGAGAAATTCCATGTGGATACATGTCTGTAAGGTATGTGACCTTTATCATCAAGTTCTTCCGTAAGACATTTTGAGTTTTTCAATATCCACATACATTCAACGCCAGAGTTTTCAGAAATAGTGGCGCAATACCTTTCCCAAAATACTTTTACCTCCTGAAGGGCCCTCGTCAATAGGGTTGAAAGAAGATTGGTGGTGCAGCTTCTAAAAGCAGCTATGAATCTAGCTTTGTATGGTGATTTATGCATTTTGATGAACATGATGAAAACATAGGCTAGTTCCTGCTAGAGAGACGTGGTCAACAGTTTTCAATGATGCTGGTGTGATGGATAATAATGTCCTGATAATTAGCGTCCCTTTTCATATCCTTTTCTATTGCAACTAAAACGGACACTTGTCCCCAATGTGGAGAAATAAATAATATTTATTAGTTGAAATTTTGTGTGAAAAATCTGAGGAAAAATTTGTTGAGATTTTCGCGATCGAAGCGGTTCAGGTAGTTTCTGCCTCCCAGATAACAAATGTGAATTTTGAATGGCCCACGAGTGAACGACAGAGGCATTACGCCCATTTTATGAAAAAGATAGATTTTCGGCAAAACGATGGACGTTTTTTACTTTGATTTGAACGTTGATCCATTTTAGACGAAACTATTAGCTTAAATAGTCAAAAAGGGGTACAGTACAACACAGATCTAAATTTAAATGTATAAACTCAAGCTAAATGTTCAATGATGCCAGCGATACATAATTTTCCTTTTTCAAAATTCAATTATTCTGTTTTCCAGTCGAATTTCGCGAATTTTTGACGAGGCGGAGATTTGCACTCTATACTTGCCATGAACTTCAAAACACATTTTACTTCACTAAACTGCACCTTTGCCGAAGCAAAGCACTTCTTTGCTGTCTGCCTGGGGATTTCAGTATTTTATTCCTCGGCTTAAGAAAACTTAGTAAGTGAAAGCAAATGGATGCCATCATACTCATAGGTAAGATATGACCGCCATATATATATATTAAGGGATATGATATGAGATTCTTGGTATGTGCTTTAGAATAGGTTTACCAGAAGACTATCCTGTGAAATCATATGGTGCAGTCAGTATGTCGGCACCTCTTCCCACTTATATATAATAATAATAATAATAAATAATAATATATAATAATAATAATAATAATAAGAAATGCTTTATTTAATGAGGGTTACACAATCAGTCAGAGACTGTTCTCCCTTGAGGCCCTCAAGAGTACATATTATAATGAGCTATTATTTACAAGTACATTATTATACACATGAATATACATAGCAATGGTTGATAGCCACAATGACAGTATCTAAGGTCATATCTTGTTAGCACGTTCTGATGTTTTATATATATATTTAGAGCACATCATGAAGTTTCACTATTTACAAAATTATGTACAAGTCTCCTGAAAGAATTCACAGACTCGGCATTGCGTATATTTTGGGGTAAACTGTTCCAAATTACTGGACCTGAGTAATGAAGGAGTTCGAACAGTAGTATCAGCAATTTTCTGGAAGAAGTTTGATGAGGGGTTCACATCTGAATTTAGAATTTTGTATATTGATATGGCCTTTTGTATAAATAATCTCTCAAAAATAGTCATCCAGTTCAGTTTCTTAAAAAGTTGATTTGATGGTGTGAGGAAGTCGGCATCAAGTATAATTCTTGCAGTTCTTTTTTGGAGTCTGTGAATTCTTTCAAGATGGCAGTCAGAGGCATTTCCCCAGATTGTTAGACCATAGTCAATATGTGGCTGAATATACATGCTGTAGAATAAACATTTGGCTTTGATTGATAGCAGGTCTTTGTTTCTAAATAAAATTCCTATGAGCGATGATATCTTCCTGGTAGTTTCCTCTATATGTATATCCCATGTCAATGTATTGTCAATGTGTATTCCAAGAAGTTTGGTATGTTCGACAGTTTTAATTGAGACGCCATCAACTAGTATTTTAAAGTTTTCTGAATTAGTATTACAGAGTCTTTGTGGGGTGCCAATTAGCATTGCCACAGTTTTTATTAGATTTGCAGCCAGTCGGTTTGTTGTACACCACTGATTAAGCCAATTTATGTCATGATTAAGGACCATCGAACTTCTAGAGATTTATCAGAGTGTGTTACTGTAGCGTCCTCGTGCCGACTATCACAGTCCAACATGCGAGGCTCCGAGGTCCTAGATCGCCGGAGATGCGTTCTAAACGTTTTTCCGGAAATATATCTGAACATAATGTATGCAGATTTATAGTTCTATTTTCACGTTTGTTTCGCATTGATAAGCACACCTCATGCCTGAATCCATTTGACTTGTAGCTATATTTAACACATACCAAACATGACTTTTTACGTCATGGAACATTCGAACCAATAGGATACCGATACGATCCATTTACACAAAGCTAAAATAACGGAATCCTCAGAGCCCAACAGTCGAGGGTCCAGGGGTCGCCTAGTCCCCGGAAGCTCTGGGATCCTAGGTCGCCGTAGATGCGTTTGAAGCGTTTTCTCGTAAATAAATCTGAACATAATGTATGTAGGTTTATGGTACTATTTTCACGTTTGTTTCCCATAAGTACGTATTGATATTGAACCTCATGCCTGAATCAATTTGAGTTTCTAGTTATATTTAGCACATACAGTGATGACCATTACATAATGAGACATCAGAAACTAATACGATACCGATACAATTCATTCACACAGAGCTAAAATTGAAGTGAATCCTCACAGTCCAACAAGCGAGTGCCCAGTATCCCGCTAGGCTTCGGAATATCCGGGGTCCTAGATCACCGTTGGGTTCTCTGCGTTTTCCCGGATATAAATCGGAACATAATGTATGCAGATTTATGGTTCTATTTTCACTTTTGTTTCGCATAAGAACGCATCGATATTGAAAAATATCACACCTTATGCCCGACTCCATTTGACTTTCTGGTTTAACACATACAAAACAGCCCTACAATACACAACAACACGTAGTGCGCTCGCTGCCATAATATCTGATTTTAGATGCATATTGAAACGCCAACTTAAATATTACTCACGAACCACATGAATAGGTGATGATCTGTTTAATACACCCATAGATACTCTAATTAGATTTAATTATTTTACATATCATTTTAAGACATTATTTCTACGTGGTTCGCTGATCCCCCAAAAAAGGCCAAATAGAGTTGTGTCAGATTTCAACGTTTTTATCATATTTTGAGCTGTTCAGGCACTTTCATTAGGAAATTCAGCCTGTTATGCAACATTCGACAAATTATCATGCTATTGTCCCAAAAGAGCATCTAAACAAACGTCCTCTACTTGCCGAAGCACTCAAATTCCTAGGAACATTATTTTTCGTCTAACGTCAATCGCGATAGATGAAAACTGACTCAATTTTAAAAGTTTCTTTTCAGATTCTATGACCTACTGGATCGATATACAGTTCTCGCTGTATGTTATGCCAACTCAAATCGTTGGGTCGCCTTTCGGCTGGAGACGCTATCATGGTTAATTGTATGTACAGTCTCGATCATTATTGCCGTATCCCCAGCTTCCCAGACAGCCGCCCAAGCAGGACTTGCCCTTGTGTATTCATTACAGGTAATCTTAAAACAAACCAACATTTTATATCAAAAGGAAATTTTCTCAAAAGGAAAAAAAACTAAATCAAGAAGACAAATAGTTCCAGCTTCGACAATGCTCACGATGTGTCGTTCCTATTTATGCCAATTCCATGGACAAGGATATGGTATGTGAAATTGCGCTCACATGGTGTTTGACGTACGCAAACTGGAGATTGAACTAAAGCCAGTGTGAATATCAACATATAACATATGAAGAATACTAATGTAAGCCGTATGCTTCTTCACGTCTAAGATAATATCCCAGTATATAAACAATTGATACATAACATTATTTTCCCCAGTGTCAGTGAAAAATCCTCATGTGGTTGAAACTAAATCAGCTGCATGGGTAACTCTAGTCTGTAATATTTCTAAGATTTTTAACCTATACTTAAAGGCCGTTTCTGGTAGACTTGCCACAAACATTGCATGGAATTCCGTTCCTTCTGCATACACTCATTTGTGGCGCCACGTGAAGGCCGGAAAATAAATCAGAATGACAATTCGTAACTTGTGTCTAATTCCGCTTAACCCGGGGCTAGGGGCCGTATGAACCCATGTACTTCAAGATTCTCATGCTACTCATATGAACAGTCACAATCAAAGCGTGACTGAGATACATCATTCTTTAAATGACGACTTTACAACGAATATTATGGATTAAGAATACCGATCAGCGATACGGATTTGATATTTTTGGAACATCATGATGTCTTGCCGGCATCATTGAAAACTTGACCGCTTCTCTCTTGCAGGAAACAAGCCTATGTTTATGTATACTATGATTGTCTTTTTGAATTTGGTGCTAATACTGTTATATGGAATATGGAATAGGTCTTTGGATTATGGACGCGGATATTCTCTAATGGACGACGGCTGGATTATGAATGACGGACTAGACGCTTGTAATTAGAAATTTGGCATGTGGATATCATGTCACAAGATGACACTGGGTCGCTTTCCGTCCAAATATGCCAGAGGTGGCACCATCAGTGGGTCGACTTTTTGTAATTAATTTGGAACGACGAACCGGATCCTTTCCAAGTGTGGTATGTGGATGCGACAAGATGTCTGGAAAGACACCCCATCGACCTTATGCTCATAGGGGGCGCCACTCTGGACCAGCGTGACATATCGTTTCGGAATTATATACATCCCGATGTATTATGTCTTTAATATTTGGCATGTGGACATATCATACTATGCCACGAAATGTCGCTTGGTATTACGTTCCGTTCACATTGGCTATACCCATAGGCGGTGCTAGCTAGATGCAACTTACATTTCCACAGCGCAAATTGGAGTGACAATACTTGTGTACATGTATGTGAATACCTTTCCACAATATATTGCTTGGAATTATTATCTTTAAAAAACAATGATTGTTCACTGTACTCCATGTGCAAGTGGGACACATCCTCAGTCGTATTCGATCGACTAGTTAATGAAGTTCAGAAGGGGTTTATTTCAGGCCGATGTAGAGGAGAAATAATAGACTGATACATGATATATTGTTTGTAACTAAATCACTAGGTTTGTTACTATCAATCGAGTTAAAAAATCTTAGGATATCATGCACGAAAATATCCAAGAAAGCTTTCTATTTTGACGAAACTATTTAAAACTGTATATTCAAATTATTATTATGATGACCCTTTCTTGGTAAAGCACAAATACCTGTGCTGGACATGTCTGTCCTGTGCGAGTTTCGACCCCTCGCCTTCGTAATTTGGTACCAAATCGTCAGCAGCAAATGCAAGCGCCCTAAACCACACGGCCACCCCAGCTTCCACAAAAGAGGTCATTTAGAAAGTAGGTAACATTCATGAACAATTATATTTAGGATGACACTTTCTTTGTCCAGTGCGAGACTCGAACCCGCGCCCCCCGAGATCGGCACCAAATTGCCAGCAGTAAATGCAAGCGCTCTAAACCACTCGGCCACCACAGTTTTGAAAAAAGAGGAAGTTCGGAGATCGGAGTCTGAAATACATACATTTACTATGATCTCCGAACTTTCTCTTTTGTGGAAGCAGAAGTGGCCGAGTGGTTCAGAGTGCTTGCATTTACTGCTGGTGATTTGGTTTGCAGGAGCGGGTTGGAGTCTTGCAAAGGACTGGCCTATCCAGCACAATTATACGTGCTTAACCAAGAAAGTGTCATCCTAAAAATAATTGATACAAATTATGGCCCCGGTATAAAATTTTCTACCCTATATCCGAAACTAACAATTGAGAGATGATACTCCCTGTCTTTGTACATTATCATATTGGGGTCTTTTTAAGGCGACCATGGGGTACCAGAAATGTGACGTTTTCGTCATTTGTCTTCAAAAATTCTGCTTTTCTGCGAGACTTAAGTGGGCAAAAGCCATTTTTATTTCCCATTATTATTTACTACTTTTGCGGAGAAAACACATACATGACCAAATTCGAAAAATCTGACCGGAAAATCGTCCCAAAAATGCCTTTTGTGAATATGACGTCAGCCATGCAGATGCAGAATACAAACTCTGACAATATGCCGAAGGCACTCAGCTAATCCTTTATGGGACAGAAGAAACTTTTCGAGAATCAATACAATGTTTAGAGGAAACTTATATAGATGCTCTGGTTGACCAATAAATACAGAGAAGGCAAATGCAATGTTGATTGGGTCTTTGAGTAGTCTACAAGCAAAGTTATTTCATGATATCAAACAGTCAAGACACCTATATATGGTTTGCGTTTGCCAGGATTCACCTGTATTGGTGGGATGAGATCCGCGCAGTTTGCGATTGATACTTTTTTTTAAAATTCCAATTGATGCAAATCACTCCTTTCACTGACCAGTTTGTCTGAAATTGTTGCACATCGTCCACCTTTAAAACCACATGTTTTTATCACAAAGTGGCGAGACTAATCAGAAAAGGGTTGTTATGATTAGTCTCGCCAATACTAGACTAATTTGACTAATACCATTTTTGACAATATTGCATGGATACAGCTTTGGTCCTGTTACTTTTCATTATAGTTCGACAGTTGATCATTGAACCAGTGAACTTTCATAGGAGCGGAGGCATTTTCTATGTTAATTAGCTATAGCTGAAGATATGAGTTTCATATTGCTCAGCGCCTGTGTTAAATTAAAAATTCTACCACACTCCAGGTATTTTACCAATGAACATTACCACATATAAAGATGGAAGCCCAGGTGGCATCTAATTCCAATAGACCGTACTTAATAGGCAATTCAGTGCGGATAGTTTGACGTCATGATTTTCTTGCCCAGTTGCACTCGTCCAGAGGGGGGTCGGCTAATCCATATACATGTATGACCATTGTAGATAAAGTACCCGAACAACAATAATCTATACAAAGATCGAAAGTTCACGCTATTGTTAGAATAGTCTTGAAATTTATTGGTAATTGTTAACATTGTTGTTTCGTCATTTTGAACATTAAAAGCGTGTTAGCATGCTTCTAGTTGCCGTAGTGTGTACTCGTTCCCTCTGTGTCGATTTCGGGCACGTGACTTGCAGGTTGGGTCTGCTTCCATTTATTGACGGACCAACGCATTTTTGGTCAGATATAGGGATGCTAACTTGTAGTTGCCTGATAACATATTCCCTTGCACGAATAATCTCCACAATTCTACTGTTTGCAGTGTTATCTTCCCGTTTGATCACTCAGGCCTACGTTCTTCGTGACCAAACTTAGATCATATTGCATCGCGATCTACCCTACTTGTTTTACCGCAGTAAACAAGCAGTTATTTCTTAAACGTAATATTGCACTTCGTGCTTCCTGGGGAAAAGTCTCACATTTTGGGATTACAGAGCGATTTAGGAAACAATGTGTTCTTTCTTTTTCTTTCAGCTTTGTAGTCTCCTGGCAATCTTGGTTCATAACATGAATGAGGTTCAGGGCAATTTGACATCCGTCGAAAGATTGGACAACTATATAAAGGTTTGTTTGTTCTAGGACTGACCCTTTTTATGTGAAACAAGAAAACTATCTATTCCTTGGATATTTTTCACCAATGAAGTATGATTTGTTTGTTTTCGTTGCCAACAACGTAGTCAATAAATCCAAGACATGCGTCAAATCCTAAACATTTGCATGCTTCTTCAAATGAGTGTTGTGCTCCTTTCGAAATATTGAGTCGCCAAGTTATGTCACTTTAGGTTTACTGAATGTTCACCATGTCTATTATATGATGTTTGTGGAAATATAAAGAGAATATTTTTTCGCTCCAGGATATTACACAAGAAGGACCAGCTATCGTGGAATACTACCGCCCGCATCCTGCATGGCCAGCTTCCGGTCAAATCGTGTTTCACGATTTCTGTCTTCGCTACCAGTTCCATCGCCCTAGGGTACTCCACAAGATATCTTTTCATGTACATGCTAAAGAAAAAGTGGGTATCGTAGGTAGAACAGGTGCAGGTAAGAAACAATTCTTTAAAAAGCTCATTAACTCGAGCGAGTTCATAGTCTCTATTTAATGGATTCAATGGAGTATTCAACTTTCCTGTCATAATTATGGTTTCTGATCAATGTGACAATTGTAGAAATTTCTTTGTTGTTGAGACCGTGAAACTTAAGATCGCTCACTGTTTTCCTTTGGTGTTTGTTTCTCTGAAAGATATACTACGAATCAACAATTAGAAAGGTTATTAACTGTCTCTGTACCGTATCGGTACAATAGTACCGATGGAAATATAGTTCAATTATTGTCTGTGATTGGCCTACAAAAATGAAGAATTTCCAGACAAATATTTTCATCATATTGTATATTGTCCGAAACCTTGGGAGTATCGTCTTTGAACCAATGTAGGTGATGATAAGTATATCTTCGCGTGATTCATGTTTATGACAGTGTTGATACCAACTTGGAACTGCTAAAAATGCCGGTACAGAGGGAGTTAATGGCGACCGCGGGATATATCATCATATGGGTGATCTCACATGCTGGTATTCTGTGGAGTTTTGAGTGACACAACTTATGTTATAGTAAGAAATATTAATGAGGAATGGCTAATAGTGTATTTATTCAAATATTAGAAATAATGAAACTGAAAAATACTACATTGGTCGAGTCAATCTGTTAGCAAGTAGGGCCAAAGTGCGTGAAGTCAACGGTTGACTAGGATGTCGGGTTGTCGCCATTGTAAATTCAAGTTGTAGTCCTGTAGACAGATCGCTTTGAATGCCACTTGCTTGCGCAAGAATATACAGCAAAGAAAATATTCTTTCAATAATCTGTTTCGGTGTTTACTCTGTTTTAGGATATGACCTAAACTCATATATTTGCTCGCTCGATATAGATCGTCATTTTCGTTACTCCAGGAAAGTCGTCTTTGATGGTAGCACTATTCCGACTCGTAGAGAAGGAGTCTGGTGGGATATTTATAGATGGATTGGACATTTCCAAGATCGGTTTGAAGGATTTACGGTCCAGGATGTCACTGATACCCCAAGACCCAGTAATGTTTGCAGGAACTATCAGGTACAGTATTGATATAAACATATGTATTATACTCCAGGTACGGAACACAAAACGTCTTTAGAAAGGATACAGAAAATTAATTCTTTCCAAAACACGCTGTATATCCTAGAGGATGGACTACGAGAAAATAGAATCGAACATTAAATTTGGGATGACATTAGGCAAATCAGAACTGTCCGAAGATGCCTTTCACGGACAAACGTATCTAGCTCAGTTACTGAACGTTTAGGTCACGTTTAGATATCTTTGAAAACTGGAAACTGAATGGTAGTAGTCTACAGTAACATGTAAAACTCGCTTTGATCTAAACATGGTTGAACATGATAGTTCTGACATGTCCAATACTGTTATGATATTGACGGGGAAGTGAATGGATACTGCATGTAACTATGAGAGGGTCAGTCATTGCTGTGAATCAGTAACTGAATAGTAGTTGAACAGTAACTGAAGTGCCACATTCAGTTGCGGTTTGCCTGTGTATACGAAGATATCGTCCAGTATTTCTCACACTTTGTAATTTGAAGAGCAAGCATAAAATTATCAACCACACAAAAGATATTCGTATCCCGGTGGAGTTAAAATGGTCCAGCTAAAATTAAATTAAAATGATGTGACCTCTATATCCTAGTGTTTGATGCTAATAATACTAACAGTATTTTCGTTATTTTGGGATAGCACAAATTCTAGTGCTGAAACATTGATCGAGTCTCGTGTGGGAATCGACCCAGCGGCTCCAGAGTCAGGCACATAATCGCCAGCACTGTATGTCGGCGATCTAATCCACTCGGAGGTAGCAGACCGGTAGTCTTGAAAGCGAACATGCAGTACCCCTCTGATGATCGTAATGACACAGCTCTGATCGTATAACAGTATTTTCGTTATTTTGGGATTACACTCTCTTAGAATATGATAACAAAGCTGATTTTTTTTTAAACCAAAACCTGCCAAACCAATGTTTTCTTGGAAAACTAAATTAGATATATGATCGATTGAAATATGCTTGCTAACCTAGTTTGATATTTTTGAGGTATCCACAGAAATATGACGCGTCTTTTCGAAATTATATATTCACAGAATATAGTAGGAATTTTCATTATTTGAAAGGGACAATATTGGTTTTGGTTTGAACTGTAATATTTTTGTTACAAGATCAAATCTTCCATTTCAGTGCCTATCATTCATAAATCCATTGGTATATGCAATTTGAAGATCGTCATTTTTTCGAAGCTGATATTTCAGTTTGTAAACTTGAAGAAAAATATGATATGGCAGGGTTTGGATCGAAAATAAATGGTTTTCATTACCGTCACACACAGAGGAGGTTTTCGCATATAAACGTCACATATCCTTTAGCATCCATACAAGTAATACATCCAATGCGGACAAAACTGTGTACAGCTATATATATATGTAAGAATCACATCTAAATGTCGGTTACTTCACACACGTATCTCTGGAGTATAACACAATAGATGGCTGGTTGGCCAATGTTGTAATTATTAGAACCCTGTATTGAACGTGTCAGGACCTTAGAACGGCTAGCTGCTGTTGTACTAGAATGTAGCTCTAAGACGACAATACTGGCTTTCGTTGTACTTTTCGCTTTCTCTGGTATAGAATCTTTGTTTTTTGGTCGAATACAACGACTTATCCGTTTTTCAATATTCAGCCGTCATTCATTAACGACCTAATTTGTATAACAACATTATCCCCCAATAAAAAAAGCAAAAAAACAACGATCAAAGTCTGTACATAACATAACCAGTTTCCTGCAAGAACATTGACACATGCGGTACGTTTAATAATATCATGTCATACGCTGAGCCCGAAACATTCATTTTCCAAAAAGACTGGGTCAATCAGTCCTTGATCTATCCTCTTAAGGCCAAGCGCCAATCGAGGAAGATACAAATTTAAAACGTGATTGAGGCTCAGCATCAAAATAACGAATTTGGAAAACAGCAAACAGATCAGTGATACGGATTTGACGGAAAATCTTAATGTCTTGTCGGCATCACTGAAAACTGTTGAGCACATTTCTCTTCAAGACAGTAGCTTTTGTTTGTACATATAGTTTATTTGGTGCTGCGTGGATATTGGTCTCCATATGGTGCTATGGATTAGGTTTTTAGAGAGAGAGAAAGAGAGAGAGAGAGAGGGGGGGGGGTTAAAGTCGCGTTCAGCAGTATTTCAGCAACATAGCGACAATCAAACAAAATTATAAGTATTTCAACAAAAACGAGTCAACATCCCAACAATCTAGAAGTAATCAACACAACACACCAAAAACATGTACAAAACAAAAACAAGTCAACAACCCAACAATCTAGAAGTAATCAACACAACACACCAAAAACATGTACATAAATGATTATGGACTCGATTTGCTTATGAATTTCGGATCTGACACGTGTATTACTCTCATGAAAGAAATAAAACACTACCAGTTTGTAGGTTTCTATAACTCTAACTGAAATAATTGTTCTGGCACAATATATCGTGATCTAGATATTGAAAGCGCGTAAACACATTTCAGTCCGAAAAATAGGCAGATATAGAGGGCACATGTATTACAATATATTGAGCCAGTTAAAAGGGAATGTATGCAATGTTAACTAGGCATATTACCCAGTATTAAGCCCATTACGGTACGCTTCGATTTAATGAAACGATATATACTGGAGAAATTCGTTCTATACACAATAAAACAGACAAAACATGCAAATTGTCTAATTTTCCAGGTCAAACGTTGATACATTCAAACTTCGCACGAGCTCTGAAATTTGGGAGGCCCTGGCCCGATGTCATCTAGAAAATAAAGTAAGTATCCGAACTCATATAAATAATTATAAAATGAATGCCAATTTTTATCATTGGATATCATCAAACGATGAACGGCCTTGGTGATTTATGGTGAATTTCGTTGGGTACCGGATGGCTTGTTGACAGTGTGCTTAATATCTATTGACAGATTCTCTGTCTGCCTGATAGGCTAGAACATGAAGTATCTGACGGTGGATCCAACTTCTCGGTCGGAGAGAGACAGCTGTTGTGCTTGGCTAGAACTCTTCTGTACAAATCACAGGTAACTTTTCATGATTTCGCGATTAACATGCCAGCTTACCATGGCATTAGATAGGAATACTTAATATTAACAGGTATTTGTTTTCTGCAATGTATGTGTTTATAGTCAGCATTATCATGCATGAACTTTCGTGGATAATGGATTGCAGTAGGTTGATATTTCGTAAATACTGAACTGAAAAGCTGAGTGGTCTTCTCACATTTAAGGATATCAGGACAAATTATATACACTTTTGACTATTTCCAGCACAAAGATCCAGTACTTACATTGGATGGAACGGAGATCAAAGTAGTAAAAGAGGTCAAATTCTTAGCCATATTGTTTGACCACCGATTAACGTTTTTATCGCATATAAATTGTTTGAAAGTTTAGTGCACGAAAGCTCTTGATTTTTGAAGGTAGTTACCAACTAAGTGGGTAGGAGATCAACAAACTCCTCTACTTTTATATCGATCACTTGTTCATTCAAAACTTGATTATGCCTCTATTGTTTACATGTCAAAGCAGATGAATTTCCTTTAGAACTTCACAGGATTAAACTATCACTGCAATATATCACAAATTGCGACCCTCAGTACGTGGATTTTCTATTTGAAGAAACCCTCCATTATTCCACCTCTTGGAATTCGTATGAAACCACACATTGTAGCAGATGGTATTAAGCTTAGTCAAATTTTACCTAACAAGCTCTGACCAATTCCACGATGGCAGTTCGCTAAACCAGGAGTAGATATTACACTAACGAAATATAAAAAGGCAGACACGCGCTAGCTCGTTTATACACAAAAGTTTGGTCTGCTGAGAGAAAAATACAGATCGCATCAGGCTATTTATACAGATGGTTCTAAAGATGACAGAGTAGCATGTGCTACTATCTTTAGTTCCAAAACTAAAACATGTCGACTACCAGGTAGAAGTTCGATATTCACTGCAGAAGCAAGAGCTATGATGTCGGCTTTGGAAGGTATTGGGTCCACTAAAAGGAAAAAAATGTCATATTCTCAGATTCACTGTCATGACTTCAAGCGATTAAAAGTGGAACTTCAACTCATCCCACCATTTTGAATATTCTACAATTATATGACTGCAGATTTGATCAACCGATTGATATTTTGTTTGGTTGGTTGCCTAGTCACCTTGGCATCAAATGTAATACTGAGGCTGATAGAGGCAGCTCTAGATGAGGTTGATCCTGTTGGAATCCCATATAGCGATTTCAGACCCTCTATCTGTACTTATGTGAGAAAGCTGTTTCAATCTGTATGGGATGCTGTGATAGTAACAAACTTCAGGAGTTCAAAAAAACTATAGGCTACTCATCTGAACAGCCAGCAACGTTTCGATCAAGCCATGATCAGGTGATGTAGAATCGGCCATACACGATTAACTCACGAACATTTACCAAAAAAAAAGAGCCAGTCCCAAGGTGTATTCCATGCCATGAAGATCTCACAGTGAAACATATTCTAATCGATTGTATAGATTTTAACATTGCAAGAGATTCTTTTTATCGAGCAGCTACTTTAGAAGATCATTTTAGTCGGGTGGAAGAAGACTGTATTTAGGTTATTTGAGAGAAATCGGTCTGTTGTTTAATGTGTGTATGTTTTAATGTGTTGGATTACTAAGTTATTAATCTTGAATACTTAGAATTTTGTTTGATCGTCCCCATATAGCTGAAATATTACTGAAAGCGACGTTAAACCTTAATTCTCTCTCTCTCAGATATTTTCGATGTGTGAGAAATTTTACATGTTCCACAAGCACATTAATTTAAGTTCATTCTTGATGCTTTCAACTTAAGCGCGGTGTGCGCCATGTGATTCTCTGTTAACTAGCTAATTTACTTGTGAACACACTTGTTTTATTCAACCGACTAATCATTATAATATGTACGTTATATCACTAACGTCATAAATTTCAATCTTGGGGGTTTCACATCCAGTATATTTCAAATATACTTCCAGATCTTGCTACTTGACGAGGCAACTGCCTCTGTAGACCCTCAAACAGATGGGCTTATACAGGAAACTGTCCGAACTGCCTTTCCAGAATGCACTATGCTTATCATTGCACATCGCCTCAACACTGTGCTGGATTGTGATAAAATCCTCGTTATGGACGGAGGAAGGGTAATTATTTGGATTTACTTGTTAACAGCAACATATCTAAATATTCGTGGATCACGACTGTTATCGTATGCTGCATCTGAGGTCCATATATCACCCAGAATGCCCAAAGTATCTCTCCTAACGGCTGCTCCACTTTGATACCGTATGTTGCATACAACATTCGTATACCTTCCTGGATGGCCAACGTAACGCGACGATCCACGGCTGCATATCGATACCGTATGGTGTATTTGACATGCACATTTTTGCCCCCGAAGCACCTCTCCTTACGTGGGTTGCATATCGCTGTTGTACATATTTTGCATATGACGTCCATATATCTGTCGGTATGGCCAACGTATTTCGGGTGTCTATACGTAATTCATGTTAATATAGTGGCCAAAGCACCTCTACTATATGATTTCCTTCATACGATTGTCCGATTGGACTGTCGCTCAGAAGCCGTTAATCAAGACGACATTCATCCGCACCGATAAGCATCAGACCGTTACGGTACTCGTGAACATGAATACACCAAAGGTGCGTCAACGTCAATCGAGGAATTTTGGTTTTTACACACTTACATACCGAAAACTGACGGTTAGCATTTCATCGATAACCATAAAAATGAGGACTAAAGAAACTCGGCTAGTGACATTTTCCCTAATTGAACTCGTATCTCATTTGGTCGGAAAATAACGTGTGCCATTGTGAAACTGGGAAGTTGCCTGCACAAATACGCCAACCGTGCACCTATCGCGAGCAAATCTGATCCTCACCGCTAGGCACTATTTATTAGCCCACCATCACCAGATGGTGGGCTGTTCAAATCGCTTTTCGTCCCTGGTCCGTCGTCCGTCCGTAAACAATTCTTGCTATCGCGATTTCTCAGGAACTACTTTATGGATCGTTCTCAAATTTGGTACACAGGTTCCCCTTGGGGTCTAGTTGTGCAAGATACCTTCTTTGGTCCGATTCGAAAATCCAATATGGCCACCAGGCAGCCATCTTGGATTTCCACTTGAAACCTTGTTATCGCGATTTCTCAGGAACTACTGCATGGATCTTTCTCAAATTTGGTACACAGGTTTCCCTTGGGGTCTAGTTGTGCAAGATACATTTTATGGTCCGATTCGAAAATCTAATATGGCCACCAGGCAGCCATATTGGATTTCCCTATGAAAATTTATCGTCATTTCTCAGGAAGTACTGCAGGGATCTTTATCAAATTTGGTTCACAGGTTGCCCTTGTGGTCCAGTTGTGCAAGATACCTTTTCTGGTTCGATTCCAAAATCCAATATGCCCATCAGGCGGCCATCTTGGATTACCCCATGAAACATTGTTATTGCGATTTCTCAGGAACTACTGCAGGGATCTTTGTTAAATTTGGTACACAGGTTCTCCTTGTCATCTAGTTGTGCAAGATACCTTTTCTGGTCCGATTCGAAAATCCAATATGGCCAACAGGCGGCCATCTTGGATTTTCCCATGCAACTTTGTTATCGTGATTTCTCAGAAAGCACTGCATGGATCTTTCTCAAATTTGATACACAGGTTCCCCTTATGGTCTAGTTGTGCAAGATACCTTTTTCGATCCGATTGGAAAATTCAGGTTACGCTTTAAATTAATACGGTATTCTCGAGTTGTGACGTTGCATCACAAGAGTCGGCGGATCAAGCGGTGGGGCATATTCTATAGATATTGACTATTGAGAACATCCATACCTTCACCTTCCATATCAAGGAGTTCAAATAATTCGGAATTAAAATGTATTTCTTCAAATTTTAAATCAGTTTCCTTTAGTCCATGCAGTAACCTTTCGCCTGCCGGCGGATCGGCTACATGAAGGGACGTCACTCTTGTGACTCAACGTCACAACCTGACAACTGTAGACTACTGCATATTTTGATCCAAGGGAGATCATCAGTATTCAGGCACTTTTGAAGTTTCAACATTACTGCGCGGATCGGATCCCTTGTACCATCTTACTATTTTCGAGCATGGTATCAAGAGATATCTCAAACTAGCCCAGTAAACAGAACAGAATTGGCATTCGTTCCTAATTATGAAATCTTAAGTATGTTTCATAGCTCATGCCAAAGTGTCAAAGAGATTGGTCCTCGCTTCCAATACCCAATGATGACACGTGCAAAATACGTAAATAAAAAAAATACTACAAAACAAAGGCGAAGGATCCTCCGTACATGTACATTGACTTTCAGACTAACTTTGCTCATTTCTCTTGTATTATAACAACCGACATAAGTACAGTTTCTAGAAATCTTGAAACTCCTGAAACTTAGATTATATCTTGGTGTTTTGCAGTGTCCCTTTTCCGATCTTTTTCGCTCAGATTCGAAATTCTGTAAACAAAATTACAAATCAATCGTTTGTTCTTAGTAACAATGGACAAAAAGATCCTCTAGTCATTAGCTTACAATTATCGGACAATGGTGGGCGCCAAGATCCTTCAGGATCTCGCGATTTCAACTCTTATCGGTTTGGCTGCATACATCACGTATGGAAAATTTACCCCAGAACCAATGGAGCGTGTCTATGGGGCTACACCCACTCAACCTATGGGGCTACACCCGCCCCCTGTACAGACCTTTTGGTCTTTGATATATATTAGCATTTGTGGGAAGTTGATGCTGGGTCGACATCGGGCCTTAAGGACTAGTCTTTTGTGTTAATTGCCGTCATTTACATATGACGAGGATACAGCTCACCAATCTCCAATGTACGAGTTGTCACAGCGAAACAGCTCACCAATTACCAGTGTACGAGTTGTCAGAGCATTTCCATCATAGCTCTCTTGATTTGTGCTAAGGGCCGTGTGGTCATATCATCCATGTTGCCACATGAACAGGCACAACAAAAGCGTACCTGAGATACAACACATATCGCGAATCGCTAGATTCTTGGTATGTGCTTTAGAATAGGTTTACCAGAAGACTATTCTGTGAAGTCATATGACGCAGTCAGTATGTCGGCACCTCTTCCCACTTCCCTTATATGTGTTGTAATTAGGAAACCAACAATCAGCCCCCTATAGATATTTGGGAGATATTTTACTGTAAATGTAATCTACTGTAACTGAGCTTCTCGAAAGATGCATTTTACACGTCGGTAGAGGTATGAATATCTACTCAGAGGAGAGAAATCGGGGGAGATAACCCTCGATATACACGAATACTCTCCGGAAAGGACACAGAGAAACCAATACATCCATAACAAGGGAATCAGGGGAGAGACTTCACAAATCGTTGTTAAATACATATAGAAAGGAAATTTGCAAGCGGACGCCAAATATATGAATGTATAAGCAGGGGAGAGAAGTTACAGGGGAGTTTACATAAAACATCACTGTATGAACCTATAATCAACAAAAAAATCTGACACACCAGACATTGATGTATGAATATGTAGTAAGGAGGTGACGTCACAGAAACTAGATGTATATGCCAATATAACCACGTGATAGATATCAAGAACACCCAAACACGTTTTACTGAATATAATAAGTGATAGAGTGTGAATATAATAAGTGATAGAGGGCAATCACTGAATATATACCTCCTGTTTTTCCAACACGACACGCCGAAGATTTAATATTTTCAATAGGTAGTAAATTTAATCATCTCTGTTTGTTTGCAGGTTATGGAGTACGATACGCCCGCCCGTCTGTTGAGTTGCGATTCCATGTTCAAACAGCTATTGATGGCCTCCAAGAATTAATCTATGTGTACTTAGATGTATTGAGGAAGAATGATGTCGATAATAAAGGTTCAATATGAATAAAACAAATAGCAAGCGTCTGGTCCGTCATTCATAATTCAGCTGTCGTCATTCCCTTATATGTGTTGTAATTAAAGAATCTCCGCGTCCATAATCCAAAGACCTTTTCCATATTTCAGATAACAGCATTAGCACCAAATTCAAAAAGACAACCATAGTATACATAGACATAGGCTAATTTCCTGCAAGAGAGAAGCGGTCAAAAGTTTTCAATGATGCCGACAAGACGTCGTGATGTTCCAAAAATATCAAATCCGTATCGCTGATGAGTATTCTTAATCCATATGATATTCGTTGTAAAGTTGTCATCTAGAGATTGATGTATCTCAGTCAAAATCAGACCTCTTTACAGATTTTGGTTTCAAATGGTATATAGACGATCGACTGAAATCACATGATGTCACTATGACGTCGTCAGAGCATCGTTGATATTTTCGGATATGGCTTGACCAAGATATTTTCAGCTTCCACTCAGGATGCTAACGGAAATCTATCAGAAAGCAGGGATATCCAGATCTCGCTTCGGAGTATCACAGGACACAGATCTGAAATTCAGTATCCAGGCGTAGTTCATAAATAATTTTCACGCCCATATGCCTACTGTATTCATACGACGATATATTGGCATTAAAATTCAAGCAGACATCGTATAAAACTATAGCTTCAAGAAAGAAGCGATCAACACTTTCCAGCGGTGTAAGCAAGACATAATGATGTTCGCATTGTTGAATCTGTATCGCTGACCAGTGTAACTAAGTTCAAATGAATATACATGTCTTCTGGAATAAATGGTCTCAGTCAAGTTTTAAGGCGACTCTTCATGTGAACAAGCGTGTGATATTCATCACTGAACTTCGATGCATTTTGCCACTTTTAATCATTTCTCGGAGGCAAAAAATCGAAAATATACGTCTAGTGGTCACAGCTGCTGTATCCTGGTCGACAAATGCATTTTTTGAAATTTCAACGATTTTTAGCCAACTTGTTCAACCTATACAGGTGACCGAATGTGCATGGAGAGAGAGAGAGATAATTAAGGTTTAACGTCGCGTTCAGCAATACTTCAGCTATATAGCGATAAAGTACGAACACCTGCTTATATGCTTGCATCACATCTCAAGATGTTGTTACTGTTAATATAAATCGACGCTGAGTGGCTGAATTAGTATTTCTCAGGATTTGGGTTCTGTATTATTCCTCCTATAACTTGGAAAGGTTTCATCATCTAACTATTAGACGTGGGGTTGTTTGCTATATGGAAACAAGTTAGGATGGTTCGGGTAATGCTTATTAACAAAACTTATACAACAGGATACGTAGTCGTTTGTCCTGTCGAGTAAACATACAATGCATGTATCAGTCCAGGCTTAGCTGGGGAATATGTATATGTTACCGGGAAGGCATTGACTATCTTTATATTTGCTCTTAAATTACTGATAGTAATTGTCTCATTGTGAAAAAATATTATCTTTTGGAAAATTGTCTGCTTCAGATTCGCCTTATCAAGCTAGGTGACACTGGAAATTCTTTTATCGACGACAGCTGAATATTGAACTTCGGATCAAGATTACAATTTACATGCATTATAATGATCCCACGACATGTAAATTTAAATCTGGAATAAACTATAATGCGCGTGGCGTTTTACTGATAAATAACTACCTAAAATATATGCATAAAATGAATGAATGTCCAGATCGTATGAATTAACAGTAGGTGCATTCTATTGGCATTCACCAATTGTACGATCAGGGTTTAGTAATCTTCTATTTTCATCAAATGATAGTCCGGCAGATATGTAACAAAAATGGATCGATGTGCACTTTGTGACAAAAGCATGAAACTTTGCATAGTGGCAGAGAAACATATATTATTCATTTTAGAGGAGGAGTCCGGCTTGAAAATCCGTATAGTTGACCGCCATCTTAATAAACACTTTGGAAATATATAATTTTCAGAGAATATACATGAATGGCATTGTTACGGTTAAAATAAACGAGTAAAGATGCAATGGGCTGGAAGATGTGGATACAGCACCAGTTGTATTTTGTAAGATTAAGAAAAGCAAGACATATAATGTAGATAAAATATATGAAATTATATATAAGAGAGAAAAAATAGAAACAGATAGCGATGATGATGAAGATTCGGTATGCTGCATGGCTTGTTCATAAAATATATACCTGTATATGAGGAATCATGCGGAAGAATATTTAACCATAAATATGATGGTTTAGTCGGCTGCATTATAGGGGTCTTCCAGGAGCTAAACTTAAATGAATATTGACAACTGTTTACTCGTTTGAAGACCATGATTAAAATGAGGGTCTACTGAATCTGGAAAACTTCTTAAAATAAAAGTGTAGACAAATGATCCGCCGTCTTATCATCATGATTTTAACACCACTTGAGGGGAATGCATTTTTCTTGGTCAGTTAAGTTAGAAGCCATGGAAAATACGTCTTGGTATGTTTTGAAAATGCCCATGTGGTGTGGTGTATGCCCACTTTGTGGTGTATTTGCACGCTTCTGTTTCTAGGTTTTCGGAATTTAATTCAACATCTCTCAGTTTTGCCAATTGAGAGCCACCAACAGGACACGAAAACTAAGAAACACATATACCATTGAGTTCGGGCGGTGTTCTGTCTTTATAGACACGACCGTACAGATTTCACGGAAGATTAGTAGATAATAAATTGAACTGACGTTTAGATAACAGAAATAGGCCTATATCCGCTCGCCGATAATAATGCATGTTATCCATTCCGGCCGTCGGATGTAGTCAGATTGAGTCATTTGCACTTGGAAATTCGTCTCTGTTATGTTGAGTATTTCTGGGGTTTAAAGTTGGTTTTATTCCAGATTTCTTGTGTAGTATTTTTCGTGAACGTTTTTGGCATCTGTGTGTGGCGAAATTTTGAGTTGATTCCGATCATTCGTCAGATTTTCGCTGTTCGCGATGGTTTTTGTTTTGTCTTTGTCAGCCCGGCTGGGTTGACCTAAATCACCATTGCCCTAGTGTAGATGGCGCTGTATTGAAAATAACATTGTCATACGGGTCTTTTTGATCTTCGAATACACTGTTTCAATATATAGCGCGGGCTATTTGTAAAACTGTTATTATTTTTCTGTTTGGTTGTTCGAATTAATCTTTCTGGAGCTCCCTGGGTGGGAGTTTTGTTGTACGGATCCCTAGGTGGGAGTCTATAATTATTTAATAGTGCTATGACAAAGAAAATGTTGCAGCGGCCACTCAGCCTTAAACTTTTGGGGCTGAATGCCGCTAGCCGATTGATATTTGGCGTGCATTGATAGAGTCTGTCGGATCAGGGCCGAAAATTCTTGATGGATTAGTGCAGGTGACAAAGGATCCCTGGATTGTGACACTACGAAAACAAACAGACCTGTCGCCAGAGATGTTCTTCTCTCAAACGGTATTTGGATTTTCAAGTGTGGTCGCTTTGAGGAGATTGCACCCACGAAAGTACTTGTCAAAATAAATGCCCTGTGGAGATACCACACACTGACATTTCTATTTTTTTAGAAATATGGTTCCTGACATTTCTCACTACATTTCTTACTATACTTTTGACAGAGATTTCAAAACTGGGAGTAGGAAGGTCTGGATGTCTGCCATCTACAGTTATGTTTGGAGAATTCGGACTTCCTGTTTGGTATAAAGACCAGGTTAAAGCCTGTTACACCTGCGGATATGAAAATCACATGTTTTGGGATTGTCCATTTAAGGATAAATGCCGGAGTTGGTCAGCCAGGACATAAAAATAGCAATGTAAAACTTAGCTAAATAATATATAGCCCTCACGAGTAGTAGGACTATACGACGACCCCAGTCAACCCCAGCGAGGGTTTTAGATAATTTTATTACGAATCATCACCCACCTCGGAAACTGCAGTACATCTAATCTCTATCCCCTCCTGTGCACTATTTTAAAATCCTGCGCACTATTGTGAAATAGTAACGCATATATCGCCTTCTGAATTTTCCAGTCGACAACTTCTACTTTCTACGCGCCATGTTCAATCGGCTAACGGCCTTCCACACAAAACCGTGACGTCACTACCAGTGATTATCACATACAAATAATGTTAATAAAAAATAAAAATTAAAGAAATATTATTAAAACAAAAATCTTTTTAAACCTTTCACCGATTATTCCCCGTGTACAGGGATAACGAGAATGCGTACCCATAAGACCATACCCGGTAGACCGGGATAGCTTTAAACCTGTTGGCCATCACGATGGGTACAGCACTTTTATTTTTTTTGCATTCGTTTTAACGGAAACCTATCAAACACTGTATACTTCTGGAAAGCCAAAAAATCAATTTGATTCTCCAAATTGTTTGTTTGTTCCGCAACAGAAATAAAGCAAAATTAGATGTTGAACGAAAAAAATCGGAGCGAAAAATGCGTTTTTTCCCACATACCGTGTGACGGGCCTGTCGGCAACAAGCCACAGAAATGGAAAAAAAATCATCGAAAACCTCACCCTAACTCCTGTATTTTTGATGTGACACGACTGGTAAAGCGTGGTGAATATTCCCCAGACGATTAAAACTGCCAACGACGACCGGCAAAGATTATTTCCATACACTCCCAGAAATATTCAGGGAATAATCCTGAATAAATCAGGCTACACATCCACAACTCAATTTCAGGGATTTTACCTGAAATCCAGGGATAATTTCCTGAAATTCAGGTATATCATCCATGAATTAAAGCTAAATTACCTGAATTTTAGGGGATTTTACGTACCTGAATAGGGTCGGGAACTTATTAATCAGGGTTGTAAATTCGCCTGAATTTCAGGGAAAATCATCTCATTCAGGGATCTTTTTTCTGAAATTCAGGAAATTATCCCTGGATTTCAGGTAAAATCCCTGAAATTGAGTTGTGGATGTGCAGCCTGATTTATTCAGGATTATTCCCTGAATATTTCTAAGAGTGTATTTTTACGAGTCTTGATCCACAAAGTTTGTCAACCAACTTTCTATTTCGCCCAAGATGGTTGCCGCCGGCGGACGACGAGCCAATCGGTATGCGTAATTTCGCCCACGTGACCTCCATCCGCCAAAAGATAAGAGGCGCATAGACAGTGGCTGGAAAAATGGAATTACATCATTTTCAATCCAATCGTATCCTCTGTTTTATTTTCGCCATCCGTCCCAGGTTATGTCATGTAAAGAAAGGGGGAAGTGTGACCTTTCCAATGAGAGGTCAAACATTGCAAATGGCCGAGTACAACTCGAGATAAACACTGTCAAATTCTCTTGAAGTAAAACCTAATTTTGTATGCTATTTTATTTATTTTGCTATAAAACTGGAGCAAATAACACCGGAGTATTCATTGTGGAGACGGGGTCCCTATGTTTTTCTACAAATCTCAGACGCAAACATGATTTATAACATTCCAAAGACAACATATACAAATTTTAACAGTTCTCAGGGAATTGATCGTCAGCAGGTCACTTTTGTCAGGGGAAATAATCGGCGAAAGGGTTTAAACAAAAAACTTATTAAAACAAAAATGTTATGGCAATGATCGTATATGTCATCAGAAATCACATAACTAAATAAATATACAGTAATTCATACATTCGTAGATTTTGAAATCTCATTCACATTGAAAACAATGCTTTTCAACCAAAATTACATGCAAGATAACCTCTCATTTCCACCAAAGTAAATCCTGCTAGAGAAATTTTCGAAGAGATAATCAACCATCTTAAGGAAAAGGCATATACGGCAGATGGCAAACGCTTGGTTGATGTTTTCGTTGCAAAGACATCTGAAGAGGCGAAGGAAGAAATTCTAAAGATTTTTCCCAGTCCATCCTCTTCTATCCGATGTTTGATATCATCTGCTGCCTTCGGGATGGGTGTAGATATCCCCGATGTAGATCTGATCATCCACTGGGGTGTCAGCTCCTCTGTCCTACATTACTGGCAAGAAGATGGTAGGTGTGGATGTGATGGCCGTCCCGGCAATGCCATCCTGGTGGCAACACCACACACCTTATCGGACAGAAGAATAACCCAGGACAATGTCAGAGAGATGTACGAAAAGGTGATGCGGCAGAAAAGCTGTATCCGCCTAGCAATCCTAGATTAACTGTACTTGGAATGTATGAATCAGGAAGACATCAAGAGAATTTCTGACAAAGAGCCATGTGGCAAAAGCTGCATGTTGGGACAGTGTGTGTGTGACATGTGCTCATGCGGCAGTCACTGTCAGCCTGAGTGTCTGTGCTACAAGGCACCCAGCACTTACAGGCTATACAAAATAGTCTCAAAATATGCTACTTTTTTGTGCTGAATTGTTGTAGAGGTGATTATATAGACTTGTTTTACATTTTTGTATGTTTTCAAACTGTTCAAGGTTGGAAATAGCAGCAGTAAATTGTGACAATTTCATGCCATTTTCAAAACGGCGAAAGCTGTGACCGCTTGACCTGTGACATCACAACCTGATTACGATCTCGCTCAAATGCCTGTTGTGACGTAAAAATGTCAACGACATCATGCTAGAACTTCAACAGTCGGGTGAATCTTTCGTAACAACGCCCGACGTCATAGACTATGACGTTTACGGCGCAATCATAATCAGGTTGTGACGTCATGCACCAGAGGGCACGGCTCCAATACGTTTCCCCCCTCCCCATGTGTGCTATGGGTGCACTCCACACTAGGCCACGGTTTCGCACAAATGGCCCCTCCCTAATTTCATAATAAGGAAGGTCGCCTGTGTTTGACAGCATGGTAATTCTTCTTCCCTTTCTACTAACTGATATCTATAGTATCACCCTGCTGGACGTAACCATTTCTTCAAACGAGGATATAACATTTGCTTGCTGGTCTCAACTACGCGCCACTACGGAGTTAATCGTTTCCGGAATTGAATATCAGGCAGGCCAAAATCCTCACTTTTTCGAGAAACGAAAATGATGATTCCTTTATGGCGATAAAATTTTACAAAAAACGAGTAGGTCGACCCCCTGTTTTTTCGCCATTTTAAATTGTCCTTTGGACGGGAAACACTTTAACATACATAAAAAGAAAATCATTTCGTACGTTTTCTCTGGGTTGCAGGTAGAATTTGACACATTTTCATATATTTTAAGGAGTTTCAGAAAAGTTGAAGAAGGTGTAAGGAGGATTGCGCGTCTTTCATTTTCAATTTCAATAGCTCACTTGCCTCCTGGAATAGTGGCATGAGTGTGCCCATTCGGAAAATATATACTTTTACAGGGGTTTTCTTAAAGATTTCACATATATTTAAGGCCGAAGACCCGAACCCATGTCTATTTTTAACCGCACATCATTTAGGTGTGGAATGCACCCTTAATGTAGGCTTCATTGCACGGTTATAATACACGAGTAGGCCAAATATTGTATGATCTCCTACACTACACTGAATTTCGTTAAAAGCGCTTTTTCGGACCTTGTAATGACTTGATATGGAACGGGATAGTAAAGTTCATTTATCTTAGTCAGAAATGTTTCGATTTTATGCATACTATATGGTATGATATCATTGTCCTTGCATATATGCTATTTGGACCTATACAGAATTACCTCCCTTAGTTAGGCACATATGTTACGCTTAGTGACCTGTATGTCCCAATTATTGTCAATGTGAATGTCAAAGTGATTAATTTTCAATACCGATCACACCAGCACCCTGATCTAAAGTGAATGAGAGCGTATTATTCTGGTTTTGTCCCTTTTATCTCGAAGTTTGTACTCCCACCCCCCAATTTTTTGAAAAAGTCGGAATGAAAAATTATTGACAATTTGGCTCGAATTTCAGCTATTTTTGCGTTTATTTTGCTTCTCATGCCTCATTCGAAAGCTGGTCAACGCTCCCGATTTTTGTTCATGGCTTTCATTGTCACGGTCAAAGCATAATGCTATAATATTGTTATTGAGCTCTGAAACTCTCGATTTTTCAGCAAAAGTCGCAAAAACAAAGATGCGGTAGGGGGAAAGTGATTGACGGGATATCCGATAAAACTGCATACTACAAGCAAGTGTCGCATACCAAGAAACTCGCAAACACTCCCAGATTGGCATAGCCTTGAGAACAGAAATTCTGAGAAAACACCCTAGCCTTAAGGGTGCACTCCACACTAGGCCACGGTTTCGCACAAATGGCCCCTCCCTAATTTCATAATAAGGAAGGTCGCCTGTTTTTGACAGCATGGTAATTCTTCTTCCCTTTCTACTAACTGATATCTATAGTATCACCCTGCTGGACGTAACCATTTCTTCAAACGAGGATATAACATTTGCTTGCTGGTCTCAACTACGCGACACTACGGAGTTAATCGTTTCCGGAATTGAATATCAGGCAGGCCAAAATCCTCACTTTTTCGGGAAACGAAAATGATGATTCCTTTATGGCGATAAAATTTTACAAAAAACGAGTAGGTCGACCCCCCGTTTTTTTCGCCATTTTAAATTGTCCTTGTCCATAAAAAGAAAATCATTTCGTACGTTTCCTCTGGGTTGCGGGTAGAATTTGACACATTTTCATATATTTTAGTTTTCAGAAAAGTTGAAGAAGGTTTAAGGAGGATTGCGCGTCTTTCATTTTCAATTTCAATAGCTCACTTGCCTCCTGGAATAATGGCATGAGTGTGCCCATTCGGAAAATATATACTTTTACAGGGGTTTTCTTAAAGATTTCACATATACTTAAGGCCGAAGACCCGAACCCATGTCTATTTTTAACCGCACATCATTTAGGTGTGGAATGCACCCTATTCGTGTCTTAAAACCAACTTCGACAACATTATTCGAGAAAAAAATACTAATTTGTTGTTTGGAACACTACTGGGTATGTTTTAATGCAAAGTAGTATAGAGTCATTTGGTATAACCTTTAATGCAGGCAGCCATGATCCATACACAAGTTATCACTGTGCTGGCCTTTGACATTGGGCATATCTCCCTCGGTCTAATTTCACAAAGTACTTCATCAGACGTTTCTTCAGGCCAGCTGGATCCTTGATTTTTTGGTGGTGTTTGGCCGTGAAATTTTTGAAGTGTTGATGCTGCCTTCTGGGGATGAATTCAAAGAGGCTATCCCCCTGATACTCTGCGATGAGTGTTTGAACGTTCTGATACAACTTTGTAGTACCCTTCCCATGCCCCACCTTTCGACCTCCCACATTGGTTTCAAAGGCTTGGTTCAGCTCCCTAGCAACATTGCCAGCCATGTAGCTGCTCCGCTGCATCTGTGCATCGGTGTATTTACCGCTGGTCTTTTTCAGGTTACCTAGGAACATAAATATATTGGTAGTATCAACTGTCTGACTATCGAGGTGAACTATTGAGAGAGTTGAGTTACTATTTCCCAATCCACTGGCAATTTTACACCCCAAAAAATCTCAGATAAATACCATGAAAATATTTGAAAAAAATATGGGTGCTCCTGTTTTGAAATTCACATCAACGGTTCATGGTAAGGCAAACATTTACATCCACATTGTTAAAGGTTTCCCCAAATTCCCCATCACTACTTAGCATAAAAAGATACAGAGTAGTGGTCAGGACAACAATGTGATGTCTTTTTTTCAATAATGTCATTGAAGTGAGCTTTAAGACCCAAATAATGCAGAGGTAGTGAAAACGTATTGAAGCTGTGACCTCTGGTTCAAATTGTATATATAATCTTGTTGATCCGCTGATTAACTTCGCATTATAGGTAAGCCTGTATAGCTCTGAAGAATGTAAGCAGATGAAAATATAGAGGGTATATATCAAGAGAAGTTACAGACAAGTCGAACAATTGGGAGATGACTGATGAGTGGCTAATATTTTCTGATCTAACCAATCAAGTTCAAATGGTTCCATTGGTCTGTATTTCAAATCATCGAGCATCTCTCCATTGTTTCATTTGTCTGTTACCTCCCTTAATATATACCATCTGTATTTGAGAATGATCTAGATCTGTTAAGGCACCGTTTCCAATTATCGTTCGCGAATGAATCGTTTATTTCGTCAAATTTTCTCGATGTCGCGATTTTCCAAGGCGCGAGGGAATGGTTTTTTTTCTTCAAAATAAACGATTCATTCGCGATCGCTGTTCGATGGTTTGTTTTTTTTCTGTTAGCAATCGTTTTTCAATCGAGAAAATTTTCTCGAATAAAAAGCGATATCGCGATTCAATGGTTTTTTAATCGAGAAAATATAAGCGATTGAAAAAAAAACGATTGAGGATTATAGCCGAAAGTAGTACGGCAAGGTTCAGCCTGACTGACCCGCATACACGTTCGAGTTTCTATATCATAAACACTTCAGTCAGACTATAAGTTCGATCATTTTTTCTTCTTCCTTTTCCATTCTTCTTTGCCTTGTGTAAAACTATAGCGTGTTTCAGTTCAGTTGGCGGTTATATAGATACGATGGGGATATTGAAAGAAATTGAAAAAAATATATATATATACATAGGAATAATGGTGAACGATATATACATATAATTATAACTTCATATTTACATATATTTTGTACGGGACACAGGCCCGGATATGGTCAGATTGAGTCATTTGCACTTGCAATTTCGTCTATTATTTTGAGTATTTCTGTGTTTTAAAGCTGGTATTATTCCAGATTTCTTGTGTAGTATTTTTTCGTGAACGTTTTTGGCATCTGTGCGTGCTGAAATTTTGAGTTGATTCGTCAGATTTTCGCTGTTCGCGTGGTTTTTTGTCCTACGATCACCATTTTCCTTGTGTAGATAGATGGCGCTGTATTGAATATAACATTGTCATACAGGGCTTTTGAGTCTTCGAAAGCACTTAATTATTAATATATAGCGCGGGCTATTTGTAAAACTTTTCACAACTGTCATTATTTTTTTGCTTGTTTGTTTGGTTGTGTGAATTAATCTTTTCTGGAGCTCCCTGGGTGGGAGTTTTGTTGTGCGACTCCCTAAGTGGGAGTCTATAAGTGCAAAACCCCACAGTTGCCTGGCTTGTGGGATATTTGATGGTAGATGAATACGTATATTTTCAATAAATTATGAAAATTAATAAATACAAAGGAAAATTCAAAGAAAATAATGATACTGATTATTTTTCACAATTTGATGAAACAACGCCCCTCACCGTGTATGATATATAAGTGAAATGACTGCATTAATATAAAATATGAATATAAAACGTCTTTCTCTGTCCGACAGGTATTCAAATCCCACATTTAAATCTTTAGTTTTGCGAAAAAAGGAAATCTTTAACCAATCAATCATGATCCGATGATCGTACTCGGACGAGAAATTTTTTCTCTCTTGCCAGCTTGGTTAATCCAGTATGAGATGAAATTATATAATATTCAGGTGGTTTCTGGCTTGAGTATCCCTTTGGAATCATTCATAGTTCATTTATCAAAATGTAAAATTAAAATAAAAAGTATTGTACATATGCGACTCCAACCGTTATATGCGATTCAATCACCATTGTGATATGTATTTGATATAAATATGAAATCACTGCCGCGAATATTCTTATTCACATCTCAATAGTTTAAAAACTGTACCAAAACATGAATGGATACCCTTTCCTAATGTATGTTTTACTATAACAAAATATACATATTTAATTACATTATTTTTCACCTTAATTAACCTAGAAATTCTCGGCTGGAGGGCTAAGCTGTTCTGGGTTATCGCCATGCGCCCATTCACACCTCTATCAAGTCTGTGCCATAATCATTCTGATAATGCAATCAACGACGAACTCAAATCCACTTATGACCTATACCCGGTATTTACAAAAACAAGATATTGCGACTATCATCCTGTATTGTTTATACCAAGTTGCATGAATATATGAGGAAATTATCGGACGTATGAAGGGAATGACTGAACATTAACACATTGTCGGCTCACACGATTATTAAATAAACATGTAATTTTGTCATTTACGCTTCGCCAGAGTAAATCTGAGCGCGGACGTCACAGGAAGCATGGTACAGGTATGTGTATAGATATTTCCAGCATACGCCCTACTTCGGCTTGTAGGAGACTAGAGATCGTGAATCATATATATTATCCGGTTATCTTACGCATTTATACAGTATAGTATAGTAATATAGGTTTTCCATCGACAAATCCGCAACCAGCATTAAATGTAGTTCCCAGTTCGCGGATAGAGCGGCGTACGTCGGCAACACGGCCTATGTGTCAGATATCACTCCGCCTCACGATTCTCTCGCACCTTGAAAAAAACGATTTCCTCGCGATTGAAGATTCGCGATCAAGAACGGATCGCGCATGGGTAAACGATTCAAAAACGATATCGCGAGAGAATGGTTTTTTTCAGAAAAGCTTCAATCGTTTTTTCTCATTTTTTTTCACGATATCCTCGCGACTGATTCACGAATGATCGTTTTTCAATCGAGAAAATTGAAGAAAAATCGCGACTGAAGGAAAAACGAATAATGGAAACGATCCCTAAAATACAGAGAATGAAGTAATGTGTTATATTTTAGATATGTCTCTTGGTACAAGTGAACTATTGATCAATTGTGCAACAAGATTGTTATTATCATACCATATCTTATAACATTCAGATATACAGGGATTCTGTTAAATTTACTGTTTTTAACTTGTACCTGGAGATTATGTGATACATGTATTGGTTATATGTTACATGTATATTCACGGAGGGCAGTTAGTGCACTGCTAACAATACAAAGCAACTGTACTTTTAAAATCATTGTTCATGAATTCATTCACTTTTATCCATGACAACATTTCGACCCGGGCCGCCGTGAATATTCAGTCCTATTCCAACACAAGTCGTCAGCTTGTCGTTTGGACAACCATCGATTTTGACCTTAAAAATACGGATATTCTACATGTAAATCAGTCCAAAAGAAATCACTTTCAATACTCAAGTTAAGAACGGAATACTGAACACAGTAGTTGATATGTGGATGGAATAAAAGTTCAAGTTGTGTAAATTTTAGGGGTTTTTTTACCCCTCAGCCAATTTTGGCTTAGGGGTATTGTCATCATGTATGTCCGTATGCCCGTTAACACAATATCGTGAAAACCGATTCACCTACATTGACCAAACTTGAACTTATGTATATTGTCGTGAACCTGAAGCCTATCGAAAACGAGTCTTGTCGGTCAATATTTTACAGAGTAATGCCCCTTTTTGCAACATTTCATAGAAAATATTGAGCATGGTTATTGCATTTGTACCTGCAGTCATCCGGTGCATTAGAATAAGGTATTATGGTGTTCGTTCCAGAAGTGTACCCCATCATCCTTCCAGAACTCCAGCATCACTGGACCGTCTCATGTGCGAATAGCTGCTCGTCTAAGTCGATCACTCATTAACATCCACAGTAATCCAACAGAATAATCGTGCACACCATCACCATATGTATCAGGTGATTGAAAACTGGGGCAGTACCATGTATCCTCTGAAATGATAAAATATCAGATCAATTAATCTGCAAATCAGGCATGTTTACACATTAGTAGCGCCATAGATCTTGCACGCTACGTTCGTATTTTGCTATCAGCATGGGATATGTATCGCCAAATTTGAGAAACTTTGAGTGGAGGCGCTTGGTGGAATAGCCCTGTTTTATAAGTTTCTGCAACAATGTTTTGTGACGTTGATTAAAATCATCACATTTAACACAGGATCTACCAAATGCTACTAAGCGAGATATGTATACGCCATATGCAGGTCACACTGGAATATTACTATCCAGAAAGGGATAGTTTACGATGTCGAAATTGTAATCATCTCTTTTGTCATAAAGTCGACGAGAGAGAATGCCCCCTTCATTTTTATAGAGATAGAGATCTAAATAAGATGTGCATGTAGGGCTATCTGTAGTTTCCTTCAAATCCAGTGAAGGTGGATATATATCCTTCACTGCGTCATTTATATAGCGATTGTCCACAGCGAGAAGATCGTCTATATAGCGTTTGGTGAATGAGAAGGAACGGGCTTTGAATGGATCGGTTTTTGAAAGCGCCTGCATATAGTCATATTCATAAGAGAACAGATACAGGTCAGCCAACAGGGGTGCACAATTAGTACCCATTGGAATACCTATATGCTGCTGATATATTGTGTTGCCAAATTTCACATAGATATTTTTAATGAGAAATTCAAGCAACTCTATAAACAAAGAAACATCCCATGAATGATATCTCTTGTATGTAGTCGAGCTAAAGAATGCTTTATGGCTTCCGACATTAATATATCTACGATCAGTTTTCTTGAACACAGATACTATTAATGAACTTATACGGTCAATAAGGTCCTGATGAGGGATTGTAGTATAGAGAGTCGAGAAATCCCATGTGGATACATGTCTGTACGGTATGTGACCTTTAGCATCATGTTCTTCCGTAAGACATTTTGAGTTTTTCAATATCTACATACATTCAACGCCAGAGTTCCTAGAAATAGTGGCGCAATACCTTTCCCAAAATGCTTTTACCTCCTGAAGGGCCCTCGTCAATAGGGTTGAAAGAAGCTTGGTGGTGCAGCTTCTAGAACCAGCTATGAATCTAGCTTTGTATGGTGATTTATGCATTTGGGAGTCCAGTATATTTTTGGTATGTCGTTATGATTGGTTGTCTAGTTGATTTCTTTCCGACTGAAAACTTCAAACTGGCGCTCAGCAGCTTCACAGTTCGTTTCAACATTTCATGACCTGATGAAATATGCATATTCATAATAGCTACATATTTGCACATATCCCCCTTAAAAAGGTAGTCATCCATGACTGATTCGCCTTCATATGTCCTTACCCAGTCCGCAGCAGATCTCAGACCTGGATAAATCTTCTGTAAACACCACAGCATCGGTGACAAGGGTGATATCTTTCTCGGAAGGATGTTGCCAGATCGTCGCAACAATAGTCTGTAATATTGAACGTCTGTATGTTTAACTTATTACTAAGGTATTGTAATGGGCTTTTCCAGATTTATTCCCATACCCCACCTTGTGAAAGGGCTCGGAATTTCATGTTTTTGTGATTTCTTTCCTGAAAATTCTGTCATTTTTTATTGCCATTTGAACTTTGTGAAGAAATCCAGATAATCCATCTTGTTTTTCACAAAAAACCATGGCGAAACAGGTTATTTTTTCCAGCAGAAAAGATAGATCAATCCACTTTCCATGAGCAAATGAAAATAGTTTTGGAATCCAACATATACTAGAATAGATTTATCAAAATTTCTGCTCCATGGGTTATTTTTTCAACTCGTGTACCTTCTAGAGGGGGATATAGATTAAATCTGGAATGCCCAATGCAAAGTACCAGTTCACCATTTTTGCAGCGTAGAGGACAACACTGAATAAAGCATCATTAACATGTTATTGTTGGATGATCCAAGCCACATGTAGGTCCAGATTTGCTAGGCCAGGTCTACACTATTTTATAACTGGTTTGTTCCCATCGTTGAACTTACATTAACATCATCCAGCACATTTTCATGTTCCTCTGGATCTTTGGTGTAGCGCGAAGGACCATCGGTTCTTCATCTGTACTGGATATCCCAATCAGTTTCATGGCAAACAGGTTGAGGAATCCGCCACATACAGTGTCAAACATGGACATAGTTGAAGCAGTCCATAACATTTGCCTTCACCGAGTGAAGCCCCATGACAGCCTTGATATTTGACACCGTTCCACGGTCTCTTTGACTAGACCCCTTGAAGTAGGTGTCCATGATGATTTGAAGAACACAAGGGTTACTGAATAAGTAAGAAATTCAAAGTGGAAATCTAGTACATTGCATTAGAGAAGAGTTCATTTGTGTGGTTATTAAAACGTGAAATATTACAGCTGACAAGCGCTTGTTTGATGTGTAGGAAAATGCGATTCGTCGCACTGCTAACAGTGGTATACAGATAATACCAATCAATTCTTCATACTTCACAAAAATTCCACAGATCGTTTTGAAAACATGCCTGCATTGAGGTGAGCAGTCAAACTTACTTGCAACATGATTCCACGTTTGTGGAACACTTGTGCACTTGGCTCCAGACCAAGCAGTTTCTTCCATGGGCTTTCAAAGGCACCACCATCATCACAGTGCGTTACTATTGTGTATGGCCTTCCATCAGGATATTTTGGTACAAGTGAACTTAGGTGATCCATGATGGAAATCACCCCGTCTGTGGTTGATGGGTCCTCGTCCAAAACGAGTCGTAAAATATAAACTATTCAAAATTAAATTCATAAATATTTTGGCCGGTTATGAATATTGAAATACATTCAGCTGATAGAAAATATTCTACAAGAATTAAAATGAAAAATTAGATGCATTCAACATGACAGTTCGATTTTGTTACAATTTCCTAAAGTCGATCTGAGTCAACATGATGTTGTATGCAGGGGTTGAAATAATACTTGCTCGCCTGCGCCTGTCCGGGACAACCTAATATTGCTGCGGGTGAGTGACTGTGCACTTTGACTTGTCCGGGAACAACTCTATATTTCTCTCTGTAACATATAACATGTGTCGAGTGGCAAGTTAAAACTAATACGGACAATATCTGCTTTTAAGTCACCTGCCCTTTTGGCAAATAGGAATTATAAAATTTGTCGACTCCTGCTCACACGCACAACATTGAGTAAACTCAGATTTCAAAAAGTAAACGATTACCACACTATTCTTTTGGCACATCATGTCCCAATGTTCATGTTGGATAAACTGTGGTTGCTTCTTTCGAAGTGGACGAAATGCCTTGAGGTGTTCCATCAGCGACTGCTTTACATGGAATGACAACCACCGCCTCAGATTATCTTCATGTGACCCAGTTGAGGGTAAGAAGATGCGTACTAGAATGTCCTTGACCTTGATAGTTGGTAACTTTTCCGGAAGTTTGAAAGTTGGGACCCTATTCTCGGCAGCGCTTTTTTCACTGGTCTGCTGTCTGGCCCTCATATCTATCTGGGTGTTGTCGCAGCAAAATGTGAAGCCACGGGTTTCCTCGACGTCTGCTTCGTGACCTACATGTAATATATATTTACTTCATCATGAAGCAGATTATCAACACATACATATCACCTTCAAACATTTACTATTTATTCGACCATATGCCTCAAAATCCAACTTTTGCATATCTGTAAGCCTTAATTTACCCTGGATAAACAGTCGATTGAACACGTTCCTTCACTCTGGCCGTCAGGCGTAATGACCAATCAAATTCATTGCGGGGTGTGCATGAGTTCTAATGGTCCCTTATCGCTATATTCAGTTTCAACTTGCTAGGTGCAGTGGTTCTGAAGATATGATGAAGACAAAAATCGGTGGAAAAAACCCACACTTGGATTTCAATAGCCAGTGTGGCCTTGGCCCCCGAATAACTACGAGTTGCCCCCCTTCGTCCGCATATTACTAGCAAATCATCCTTATGAAATGTACTCACCTACTTCTTCCTCACCAAATGTCAAACAACGTTGTGCTCTTGATTCATATACTGCCTCTCGCTTAGCCAAGAAATCCTAGGAAAGAATAAAGGTTATGGAAAATCATGAAATTATGAATTATTTCCACATCAAATTCAGAATGAAGTCAATCTGAACTATTCATGCAGTGGTGAATTTTCCTCAAAGGAATACCTGTCAATACTGGTATGTTGTAATTGTGACTTGGTGGTAATCTCACAAGGTTCCACAGTTAATTCATGGTCCCTGTGTTGGGGTGACGCAGTTCTCTTCTGTTCAAATATGACCTTTCCATGATAACAACAAGAGGAATATGAATACAGCAAACGATTCATTAATATTAGATGAATAATTATTATGATTGATCTATTATTATTATTTCTTGTTCAGCTTGAACTATAGTTCAAAATACATTTACCTCCATTCCCGTTTTCTTAGCAAGAAATTTACTTTTATACTCTTCAATGATCCCATCAACTCGGGTTCGTGTATCTCTGGGGCCAGCCGACAAACGGAGCCTATCAAACACTGTTAGCAGCTTAAAATTTTAATATATCTAAATCAATCTGCTATAAGATTTTAAAACATTATTAAATTCATAAAACTAGAAAACATAATTGGAATTCATTAAAAAATTAAACTGTGAATAATTTTGAAATTATAACTGGAAAATAAATCTGAATAAGATAGTTGTATTTATTACTATTATTTTTTATAACATTATTAGCAAAAGATCGCTTTCCCAGATATCTGAAGGTTTCCATATTCTGTTAGAAATGGTATAATTCATTTTCAATTCTTGTTGTCATATTTGGTACCTGGTGTATCTTTAATCTTCGTTTATGTCTCCTTTCTGTATGTGACAATGTAGTGTATAGACTATACACTGTTTATTGAACGAATTGCAGGAAGAGGATTATTCAAATCAAATGCAAGTCATTTCCATGTCGGATATGTAATGAAACACCCAGTTGAAATCTTAAATTCAATACTGAACTTCAGATGAAAATGGATGTTTCATTACAGCTAACAATAAATAAATGAAATATTGCTATATTACTAATGTTGGATTTTTACCAAACTTTTTGTGGACTGCCACACTGGTACATTTGCAATGACATGATGTTTTGCAACAGTCGAAACTTCGTTGGCTCTCGAGCATTGAGGATTATGCCGACCACCATTCCTAGAGTTGGCACAAGACTGCCACCAACCCTGCAATTGAACAAATTGAAGCAGAGCGCTGATCAGGCATTTTCTTTGGACAAATTGGTTCACTATTATTGACATTCAATTTAAGTCAGTGGTATGTAAGAACAGGGGACATAAGTCAGGGATTGAAATAACTACCTCATCATGGGCCTGCATGAAAGATCAAAATAGGCACACAGATCTGTAAATTATTGACTGCCTTCTCATTTTCTATACATGCTTTTGGTTCACGATAAGATAATACCAAATTTGGCGACTGTGGGTGAATCAGTTTCCAAATAGGATGTACAGACACATGATGACAATACCACTAGGTCAAAAGTGACCAAGAAGTTGAGAAGAGATGATAAACAATGAATTTTGTTTAGTGGGTCCAAAAAGCCTATTGCCGTACCTTGTTTTGTTCTCTTGGCCTGGCTTGGTCATCATGCTCACTAACATCCTCAATGGTGTTGGAGCAGCGGCTGACATTTCACGGAGGCATCTCTCCCAACTAAAATTCTGTATTGACTCCAGGCTCAGAGACTGTCTCAGGGCAACCTCTTCGTTGCCAGTATATACGGAGAGTTCCTTGTTGATCACTGATGCATATGTGTCATCGGCTGTTCGCCGAAATCCAGGTTTCTTCATTCTCAGCTCATCTCGCACATGGCCATGCCACATCCATCACATATGACCATGCCACATCTCACATCCCATCTTATACATCCTTATCCCGTCTCACACATCCCCATCTCATTTTAGGCCTACATATCTACATCTGAAATGGTCATCCCTCCTCACATATCCCCATTCCAGGATACTCACACATTCACACCCCCGTCCTACACATCCCCAATCCCACAAGGCCATCCCACCTCACACATTTCCATCATGCCTCACATATCCCTATCTCACCTTACATCCTCATGGCCATCCCAACTCACACCCATCCCTATTCCATGTTAACACATCCCCATCTCACATAGCCATCCCGCCTCACATATCCTCATTCCACATCCCTACTCCATTTGACACATTCCCATCCCACCTCACATATCCCTATTTCACATCCCTGCTCCAGTTGAGGCATCTCCATTCTACCTCATATATTCCCATTCCACATGACCATAGTAACAAAAAAATCAATCCCACGTCTCCCTATAGTATCCCTACCCCTACACCCCTCCTTCCCCTTCTTTTCGTGATCAGTTGTTGAATGTCGTAGGGACTTCGATGATTAGTTTATTTACGATATTAAAGGTAACTGCAATACTGTAAAAAGAGTAATAATATACAGACCTTTAACTGCTTTCTAGGTGTACTAAACTTTTTCACTACCGGTGAACTGACAACCACGTGCTTTCGCTTCCCTCCGGGAGACTTTGATGGCGTACTGCTTATCCTACCAACTGTTCTTTTGAGAATGAGGGGTCGACTAGCCCTTCGTACCATATAAAAACATTTGTAGCAATAGAAACCTGTCTCTTCAGGAAATAGCAGGCTACATTTTCTCCGTTTGTATCCTGTACACTGCAGCTCAAAAGGATTATGATAGTATCGGCAAGCGGAGTCCGACTGCGTATCCATGATTGAGCATTCCCGCGTTATGTATATGTAAACATGTGTTTGTTCCAATACCCCGTGGGGTAATTTCTTACAGGGGTCATAATTATTGGTGACGTACGGTTTTTTGTGCAAGGCCGTTAGCCGATTGAACAAGTGGAAGTTGTCGACTGGAAAATTCAGAAGGCGATATTTGCGTTACTATTTCAAAATAGTGCGCAGGGTTTTAAAATAGTGCACAGGAGGGGATAGAGATTAGATGTACTGCAGTTTTAGAGGTGGGTGATTCGTAATAAAATTATCTAAAACCCTCGCTGGGGTTAACTGGGTTCGTCGTATAGCCCTACTACTCGTGAGGGCTATATATTATTTAGCTATGCAAAACTCGGGAAAACACAGGTCTGACTGACAGAAATAACCGGACTGCTTCACAATATGTAACTGGAATTCAATTCAATACAGGGAAGAGATCTTCCGTTAAAGAAAAGTCCGCCTTTGTTGAGAGCTCTGTCACAATGAACGCACAGGAAGCCGAGCAGCCTGAAACGTTGGTGATAGCATTTGGTCAATTGTAGGACCGGATGGCGCAGAGGAATTCTAGGCTTAGGCAAAGGAAAACGAAAAAAAAAAAAAATGCATCCAAGAGCTCAAACAGGTTTTCAGGTCTCTCTGATGAGGATGATGTTGATAATTACTTTGATATTCCTGGTCCTCCCCCAAGAGGAATAAGGTGGACGAAAGTTTGCTACATGATCAGGAGTCTAAAGAAAATGAGTCTGAGAGGATTGTAGATCCAAGAACAGTTCAAACTGGTGGTTCTCTGTCCGGGGTGGAGAACGACAGCGTTGTCACACGACAGTAAAATACACAACACTGATGCTGCTGCACTCGATGTGGAAGGCAGCCGTAGTGAACATTCACCTGTGCATTCAGACGCTGTTGTGGAAACTGGGCTCACCACAGATGATGCTAGAAATGAGCTACCCTTAGTAGATGAGAAAGGAGGTGAAGATAAATATATTACTTCTACACCTGTGGATTCTGGTGGTAACTCGAACTTCACCCCAGATGATGATGTGATTGCTGAGCTCAATAAAGATGATGATAGAAATGAGCTACTCTCAGTAGATGCACCTGTGCATTCTGGTGGTGACTTGAACTTCACCCCAGGTGCTAAGGCACCGTTTCCAATTATCGTTCGCGAATGAATCGTTTATTTCGTCAAATTTTCTCGAAGTCGCGATTTTCCAAGGCGCGAGGGAATGGTTTTTTTTCTTCAAAATAAACGATTCATTCGCGATCGCTGTTCGAATGGTTTTTTTTTTCTGTTGGCAATCGTTTTTCAATCGAGAAAATTCTCGCGAATAAAAAGCGATATCGCGATTCAATCGCTTTTTAATCGAGAAAATATAAACGATTGAAAAAAAGCGATTGAGGATTATAGCCGAAAGTAGTACGCCATTGGTTCAGCCTGACTGACCCGCATACACGTTCGAGTTTCTAACACTTCAGTCAGACTATATAAAGTTCGATCATTTTTTCTTCTTCCTTTTCCATTCTTTGCCTAGTGTAAAACTATAGCGTGTTTCTGTACAGTTGGCGGTTATATAGATACGATGGGGATATTGAAAGAAATTGAAAAAAATATCTATATATATACATAGGAATAATGGTTATGCATATAATTATAACTTCATATTTACATATATTTTGTACGGGACACAGGCCCGGATATGGTCAGATTGGGTCATTTGCACTTGCAATTTCGTCTATTATTTTGGGTATTTCTGTGTTTTAAAGCTGGTATTATTCCAGATTTCTTGTGTAGTATTTTTCGTGAACGTTTTTGGCATCTGTGCGAGCTGAAATTTTGAGTTGATTCATCAGATTTTCGCTGTACGCGTGGTTTTTTGTCCTACGATCACCATTTTCCTTGTGTAGATAGATGGCGCTGTATTGAATATAACATTGTCATGCGGGGCTTTTGAGTCTTCGCAAGCACTTAATTATTAATATATAGCGCGGGCTATTTGTAAACATTTTCACAACTGGTTAATCCAGTAAGAGATGAAATTATATAATATTCAGTTGGTTTTTGGCTTGAGCTTCCCTTTGGAATCATTCATAGTTCATTTATCAAAATATAAAATTAAAATAAAAAGTATTGTACATATGCTAATCCAACCGTTATATGCGATTCAATCAAAAAGATATGAATTTGATATAAATATGAAATCACTGCCGCGAATATTCTTATAATAAATAAAATTAACTTGATGGTGATTTTTTGAACTTATTCACATCTCAATAGTTTAAAAACTGTACCAAAACATGAATGGATACCCTTTCCTAATGTATGTTTTACTATAACAAAATATTATGAGGTTATTATACAATGTTGAATCCAATATGGAGTTTTATTGTACGAGTCTACGTTGGGTTGAAAGTCCGTATTGGACGAGACGCCGCAGGCGTCGAGTCCAATACGGACCTTCAACCCAACGTAGACGAGTACAATAAAAGCTCCATATTGGATTCAACATTGTATAATGACCTGTTTATTATACATCGAAAGACAAAACCATGACAGAGTTAAAACTTTCGTTTATTACTGATAAAGTTACAAAGCATAACTACATACAACTACACACATGAATATTTCGATTGTTAATTTCGCTTTTTTGAAATATGACAATCAAGTTAAAGAATACATTTAAAGATGTAATCAGGCTCAAATCTAGGCTGAAATCGATGTCTCTCAAACTCCACGAAAGTGACATGTTACGACAGGTACAAAATGAAACACACTTGACCACAACAAACTAAACTTGTTTCTACCATTCACGAGAAAATAGAAGGATTTGGTCTTTGAAAATAAACAGCATGCATGGCATGCCGTTTATTTTTCCACGGCCGTGTCAACAAGCGTACACGTGTGGTGCATTCTATCAACGTATGCTATGCACGAGCCGTGACGTTATCCCATTGATGCAGCATTCAAATTCGTGAGCGTCGCTACGTCACTGACACTGATACGTGACACTGTGACGACACTGGGACATGTACATATAACCTGAGTTACCCCCCTTTGAAAGAATCCAATACGCAGTCTTGACGAGTCCAATAACGCTTTCTGACGAGTCCAATAACACTTGCTCGCGGATCCAATACGGTTCTTGATACTGGACCGACACGTGGTACAAATAAACGGTTTTCATTGGATTATAAAATTAAATGTATAATAAACATATTTAATTACACTATTTTTCACCTTAATTAACCTAGAAATTCTCGGCTGGAGGGCTAAGCTGTCCTGGGTTATCGCCATGCGCCCATTCACACCTCTGTCAAGCCTGTGCCGTAATCATTCTGATAATGCAATCAACGAACTCAAATCCACTTATGACCTGTACCCGGTATTTACAAAACAAGATATTGTGACTATCATCCTGTATCATTAATACATTGTCGACTCACACGATTATTGAATAAACATGTAATTTTGTCATTTACGCTTCGCCAGAGTAAATCTGAGCGCGAACGTCACAGGAAGCATGGTACAGGAATATGAAAAGATATTTCCAGCATACGCCCTACTTCGGCTTGTAGGAGACTATAGATCGTGAATCATATATATTATTCGGTTATCTTACGCATTTATACAGTATAGTATAGTAATATAGGTTTTTCCATCGACAAATCCGCAATCAACATTACATGTAGTTCCCAGTTCGCGGATAGAGCGGCGTACGACGGCAACACGGCCTATGTGTCAAATATCACTCCGCCTCACGATTCTCTCGCGCCTTGAAAAAAAAACGATTCTCTCGCGATTGAAGATTCGCGATCAAGAACGGATCGCGCATGGGTAAACGATTCAAAAACGATATCGCGAGAGAATGGTTTTTTCCAGAAAAGGTTCAATCGTTTTTTCTCATTTTTTTTTCTCGATATCCTCGCGACTGATTCGCGATTGATCGTTTTTCAATCGAGAAAATTGAAGAAAAATCGCGACTGAAGAAAAAACGATTAATGGAAACGATCCCTAATGTGGTTGCTGAGCTCATCAGAGATGATGCCAGAAATGAGCTACCCTCTGTAGATGAAGGAAGTGAAGGTGAAGATTTTGGTTTTATTTCTGAAGCAGATGCACCTGTGAACTTCTCCTCTGGCGACGATGTGATCGAGGAGTTCACTCATGATGAAGCTAACAATGATATATTCATGGAGGATGAAAAACAAGGTGAAGAGGAAGTTGATCACTCCATTCTCAACACAGATACACCTATGAACCCCACCTCAGACACAAACGCGGTCGCTGAGCACATGGATCAATCTTGTGATAATGAGCGGCAAGACTTCCTTAAACCAGAAAAAAGAAATGTGAGCTGAAGAGAGAACAAGCAATTTATGGCAATAAAGACAAAGATATGCAGCAGTTGCGAGAAAATTGGAAGAAAGAACAGAAAAGCCAGAGGAGAAGACCACCATAATGGCTAAGTTGACACTATTTCCTGGTGTGTGTGCTCTTGTAGTTTATTTCGTCATATAGACTAAAAATGGCTCAGTATCCAACCCTCCTCCAATGGAACTGCAGAGGAGTTTGGCCAAATTTACATGAGCTTCACTTGTTAGCTCGGGATGAACGCTTGGCTCTCTTTACGATCAGCTCCCTGAACCTTGTTTATTGATGGGTGATAACGGCCGTAGTAACTTTTGGGATAATGAAGAGAATTGCAAAGGAAAAAATCTTGGAGATTTTATATCAAATAATTCTTTGTGTATTTTTAATGATGGTTCTTATACACATTTTTCCTCAGCTCATGGAACCTATTCAGCATTAGATATCTCACTTTGCGACCTTCCTATACTCTAAAAATTTACTTGGTCTGTTCATGATGGCCTTTGTGGGAGTGATCACTTTCCCACTGTTTTAAAAGCTGTTCATTCAGGTGATGACATCCCTTTCACAAGGTATAATTTCAAGAAAGCAAACCAACCAGAATTTGAAAAGCTTTGTTAAAAAAACTACAAAAACATACCTACATCTTCAGGAGTTGCACATATAAAAAAATGGTTTAATGATTACTGCAAAGAAGCAAGAAAATGTAGGAAGAAAGCTGAACGATAGTTCCGCCGACATCCTAATCCTGAAAATTTGAAAGATCTCAGAGTTACAAGAGTTAAAGCTCGTAGAACCATGAAACAGAATAAACGTGATTCTTGGAAAAGTTATATTTCTAAGATCAGTACACATACTCCCATAACAAAAGTTTGGAATAAGATCCAAAGAATAAAAGGTAAAAGCTCCAAGTCCAGCGTTCATCATTTCAACGATGGAGACCAGGTGATAACTGACAGAGTAGAAATTGCAAATAAATTAGGCGAAACAATTGCCAAAAACTCTTCGTCAGATAATTATGTACCCAAATTTTAAAGTTTCCAAAAAAGAGAAGAGAAAAATGAAATAAAATCCCCCTCCGGTAACCGTGAAGGCTACAACGCTATGAGAAACTTCATGTTTCTCTCACGAAAGCTAACGATTCTGCTGCAGGCCCTGATAATATTCATTATCGATTTTTTAAACATGTACCCGAAGCTTCTCTAGAAATCCTATTACGCATATTCAACAGACTTTGGCTGACAGAAGACTTTCCACCGTCATGGCATAATGCCATAGTTATACCAGTACCAAAGCATGGCCGTAACCATACAGACCCTGGTAATTATCGCCAGATTTCACTGACTAGCTGTGTTTGTAAAACAATTCGTTTGTTAAGAATGCTTTCGCCAAGAATGAACATGTGGTTTCTATCTTTTTTTGATTTAGAGAAGGCCTATGATACTACTTTGAGATACGGGATTCTAAAATATGTTCATAATATGGGATTAAAGGGTGGTTTACCCGTTTTTATATCCAATTTTTTGAATGGTAGACAATTCCAAGTTCGGTTGGGTACAACCATGTCTGATCATTTCGATCAGGATCAGGGTGTCCCACAGGGCAGTATTTTGTCTGCTACTCTGTTTAGTATCAAGATCAACAGCTTAGCTGCAGTTTTGAATAAATCAGTTGATGGTTCACTCTTTGCAGACGATTTCAACATATCGTGTAGTGGAAAAAGTATACACAATATTGAGAGAACATTACAGCTTGTCTAAATAGAATTCAGAAATGGTGTCTAGAAAATGGCTTCAATTTCTCCAGACCTAAGACAAATTTTGTATACACTTTTGCAGAAAATGTTTCCAGAACAAAGATCCAGTGCTTACATTAGATGAAACTGAGATCAAAGTAGTAAAAGAAGTCAAACTTTTAGGAATATTGTTTGACCATCGACTAACGTTCAAATCGCATATAAATTGCTTGAACGCCAAGTGCGCAAAAGCGCTTGATTTGTTGAAGGTAGTTGCCAGCTATAAGTGGGGAGATCAGCAAACGCTTCTCCATTTATATCGATCACGTGTTCGTTTTAAACTTGATTATGGTTCTATTGTTTACAGCGGTGCAAGCAAGTCAAACCTGGCAAAGCTAGATCCTATTCTCCATCAAGGACTAAGACTTAGCGTCGGAGCGTTCAGAACATCCCCTAAGGAAAGTTATATGTCGAAGCAGATGAAAGTCCTTTAGAACTTCGAAGAATTAAACTATCACTGCAATATATCACAAAATTACGTTCAAACACTCAAATCCCGCATATAACTGTGTTTTCAAACCTCAGTACGTTGATTTCCGTTTAAGGAGATCCTTCATTATTCCACCTCTTGGAATTCGTCTGTAACCACACGTTGTAGCAGCTGATATTAAGCTTAATCAAATTTTGCCAAACAAGCTCTTGCCAACTCCACCACGGCAGTTAATCAAACCAGAAATAGATACTACATTGACGAAATACAAAAAGGCAGACACGAACCAGCTCGTGTAAACACAAGAATTTGGTCTACTAAGAGAGAAATAGAGATCGCATCAGGCTATTTATACAGATGGCTATAAAGATGGCGAGAGAGTAGCATGTGCTACTATTTTTAGTTCCAAAACTAAAACCTATCGACTACCATGTAAAAGTTCGATATTCACTGCAGAAGCAAAAGCTCTATTGTCGGCTTTAGAAGGCATTGGGTCCACTAAAAGGAAGAAATATGTCATATTCTCAGATTCACTGTCATGCCTTCAAGCGGTTGAAAGTGGAAATTCAACTCATCCCACCATCTTGAATATTCTACAATTATATGACAGTAAATTTGATCAACAGATTGATATTGTGTTTTGTTGGGTACCTAGTCACGTTGATATCAAAGAAAATACTGAAGCTGATAAAATGGCTAAGGCAGCCCTAGATGATGAGGTTGATCCTGTTGGAATCTCATACAGTGATTTCAGACCATCTATCTGTGCTGATGTGAGAAAGTTGTTTCAATCGTTGTGGGATGCTATGGATAGTAATAAACTTCACGAGTTGAAAACTGTAGGCTATACTCATCTGAACAGCCAGAAACGTTTCGATCAGGCCATGATTAGACGATGTAGAATCGGCCATACACGAATTACAAGCGTCTAGTCCGTCATTCATAATCCAGCCGTCGTCCATTAGAGAATATCCGCGTCCATAATCCAAAGACCTATTCCATATTCCATATAACAGTATTAGCATCAAATTCAAAAAGACAATCATAGTATACATAAACATAGGCTTGTTTCCTAACTCACGAGCATTTGCTGGCAAAAGAGCCAGTCCCAAGTTGTATTCCTTGCCACGAAGATTTGACGGTGAAACATATTCTTATCGACTGTATAGATTTTAAGATTGTAAGAGAAAACTTTTATCGAGCATCTACTTTGGAAGATCTTTTTAGTCGAGTAAAAGAAGATTTTATTTTAGATTATTTTAGAGAGATCGGTTTGTTGTTTAAATTTTAATGTATTTACATGTTTTTAATGCATTGAGTTATTAGCTTGAATACTTAAAATTTTGTTTGATCGTCGCTATATAGCTGAAATGTTGCTGAACGCGTCAATAAACCTTAATTCTCTCTCTCTCTCCTGTGGCAGATTTGTCTATGACACTCTATAGTGTTGACCAAACTTTCAGAAAACAAAACAAGAGCAAAGGGACTTCAAAATACGCCCGTACATAAGAATTACACTGGTCCAAATTTCAAGCTTGTTTAATGGCCTTGGTCCAAATTGGTAGCTAGCAAACCAGAGAAAGGTCTATGGTTTTGTGCTCACGAGAATGTAATATTTATGACATTTTATATTGAATGATAAACCAGAATGGGCATAAACTCTTGGTAAGTAGGTGACCTTGAAACAAGAGCCGAGAACTCATATACCCACACTGAAATCGACAATAGTAAAACACAAGAAAATATACATTTTCCTTCAAATAAATTCCTTTCAGGTGAGAATTTTTTTCATGAAGTATCAAAAATGCGAAGAAACTGATGAAGTAAGCCATTGCTCTTGAGTTAATAAACATATTGGACATAAGTTCATAAAGGACCCCTCTGACAGTTAAATTAGTAAATGCTAGGTTTTTATTCGAAGCAGTTTAACTGAATGTAGCTGTTTCATACATCAAACACAGGAGACACCTCCACAGGACAAATGCCATATACATGTATGGGAGACAACTCTGAATAGTCCAACATAACAATATAGTCCGTTAAACTGGATTCAATTTTGAGGGGACTTTGAACATGATCTATTTTTTTCATATGCGACACATCTTTTCTCCCTATTGAATCCACTCACAAAAAATTTTCACTAACTTCCTGATTTTTAGGCTACACCGACGTTTGCCCTCTAACCTCGACCGTCATTTGGTATGCGACACATCGTCTTCACCTAGCGTACCCACTCAAAAAAACATACAACTGAGGATAGAAAACGGTCACAGATATAGATCGGACATGAATGGCTCAGTGAATACCTGTTTTCAGGCCAGTGACCTTTGACTTCGATTATGGTACGCGACACATCGTCGCCCTGTAGATAGATACTGTCCCAGATATAGGCCGGAAACGGGGAACGAACAAATCCTAATGTAGTCGAATAAGTCAGCATTTTATGATCATTTTATGGCTATAAATTTCTTCCTCTTATCATTTCACATATTATATTACCTGTATATGGCGAGATTCTGCTGGTGGACGTTTCGTCCCCGAGGCTCGCCCCCTGTTGGTCTTTGATATATGCTGGCATTTGTGGGAAGTTGATGCTGGGTCGACATCGGGCCTTACAGACTAGTATTTTGTGTTAAATGCCGTCATTTGTATCTGACGACGATACAGCTCACCAAACCCAGTGTACGAGTTGTCACAGCGAAACAGCTCACCAATTACCAGTATACGAGTTGTCAGAGCATTTCCATCATAGCTCTCTAGATTTGTATCTAATATCGCTTATGCCGGTGCTAGGGGCCGTGTGGTCATATCATCCAAGTTGCCACATGAACAGGTACAGTAAAAGCGTACCTGAGATACAACACATATCACGAATCGTTAGATTCTTGGTATGTGCTTTAGAATAGGTTAACAGGAAGACTATACTGTGAAGTCATGTGACTCTGTCAGTATGTCGGCAACTCTTCCCACTTCCCTTCAGTGTGTTGTAATATATATATTTTATGAACAAGCCTTATTTCAGCCTATATCGAATCATTATCATCGTTATGGGTTTTTTTTAATTCTCTTTTCGTATATATATATTTTAAATATTTTATTCACATGTCCTGCTGTTTTTAATCTTACACAATACCACTTTTGTGTATTCCACACCGTGCCCCCTTCACATTTCCCAATATATGACATCTTTACTTAAACCTATCTGGCCTGGAGTGGAGGGAGCACTTACCAAATTATTCACCGCAACTCCAAAACGAAGAGACCAAGAGAACTGAAACTTTTGTACTTTTCCGCGAACCTGATCGGTGTTATTTTGGAACGGTTTGCATAATCACAGGAGCAAAGGATCATGGAAAAAAAACAAAATGTTCTTGCCTAAATGTCATAAAACTAATTTGTTTTCTTTAAACTATTTATCCTCTATCTTCTTCTCGGGTACCGCTAAAACGAACTTGGTACTGATGATCAGCGGATCGAGGTCTCTAAATTTTATATCTGAAAAGGTCTTCGTGCAACAACATGACCGCCATCGACTAATCAAAATTGTCGAATTCTGAAGTAACGGCTTTGGACTTATGAAATCTGATGAAATATATGCTGTATAATATAGCGATAACGAATATGCAAATATATAGATATGGATTGGTAACTACATTGTAATAAACTGCAGATGTTATCTCACTCATATTCTCAAATTGGTTCTTGCAAAGGCCTGGAAAAGATCTCACTTAGTGTTGTAACAACTAAATTGTGTTGTTGCCAACATGTAAAGAAATATAATGGAGCAGTATTTGGATAAAATCACCATTTTTTTCACTAGCTATTTTTTTTTTTTTTTTTGCAAAAATAAAAGGTGTCTAGCTACTGGGTCGAAATCTGCGATTTACATAGATTTCTTGGCTATCTCTTTTCCTCTGGTGGAAAAACGATGCCGGAGTACTGACTCACTTTTCAGATTGGGTCATATAATACGATAGCGGCTTCTGTTCGTTCGTCCATTAAAACTTGCTGGGGGTGTGCTGTTTCGAGTTTCGGGTTATGGATCGGTACCAAAGTTTGGATGATTATTTATTCTTATTATTATTTACTTATTTTTTATAAATACATTTTATTCTGCATTCCTGGTACACTTAACCCTCCCAAGGTATCCACAATATGACAACATATCATGCATAGTGAATGACAATAGTATACTAGTATTTTAATCGACATACTTCGAAGATATTTCAACGCCAAAGATGCTAAAAACATATGTCTAGCTCAGAATCCGTTACATACCAAATACGTAGCGGTAACTCCGAAAAAGCAGGACCATCAGGATGCACTATCCATAACAACCAAGCGCAAAAATATGTTGTAACAATTTACTTGTATGTAAACGACTGGAATTATATCGCAAATGCTACACTCTTAAAACGCTAATTTTAGATTTAACATCTAGAGTGTTGGAGGAGGGAAAGCTCTTAGAAAGTGTTGTATTCACCACTTTAAGTGTTGGATACAACAGCTTAAAATGTTGCATTTATATGTTATAAATACAACACTTTCTAAATGCTTTCCCTCCAACACTTTAGATGTTAAATCTAACATTAGCGTTTAAGAGTGTATATATATTTACGAATATTTTTCAGTTATCAGTTGATACTTGGAGATTTTTGGATATTTTGTATTTTTCGATCTATATATGAAGAGTTGCACAGGCAAGAGCATACTCCAGTATAATTTTGATATTATATGTCAACTTTGTATGGGGAAAGTATACACATCCATACAGCAAACTCACAGCTCCAGGTAATATCAAGTGGAAAATACCTGAAGAAGTTCACAAAACATTTGTGTTGTAGATCATTTATACATGGCATGTCTAACCACATTTATCAGACAGGTTACTAGCTTTCACTTTTATTTCATGTAAGTAAACATTACTTGGGAATAAATTATACAGAAGTTTAAATTGCAGTTGCTTGATTTTGTTTTTCACAGATATGTTACTTATGGTTTTATAAGCTGATAATTGAGGTCTATTCAATTTTTCTGCAGTTATGTCAAAAGTAAACTGTTCAAAACATTAGACTTGATTGCATGCATCCAAGCTGACACTGGTTATAGCTGGTTTGTCTGGGAGCTCTGTGAAGCAATTACATAAGTTAAATAAATTGCAACCAAGGTTCTTTTTAACTGCTTTGGTGTAAATGTTAAACATAATGTTGGTTGTTGCCAAATTAAACTTTTTCACCAAGTCGATCAAACTGGAGAAAATTCCCACTTTCATTTAAAATATATGTTTAAAATTCAAGATCGATTATCGCCAGACTACGATTACCTCCAAATAATCTTAATACGTAGCAAGATCCATTAGATCCAGGTGAATAGCGCAAAGGTGCGCTCGTGTAGACTGCAGTGACAATACGACGAGTTCACTGAGGGGAAACCACTCCTGTACGAGATATCATCACAAGGGCAGATCACCGATATCAGGCAGGTGCGCGAGGGCATAAATCCATATCATGACATGGAACGGTACGTATTCCAGCTGTTTCCCCTTTTTCAAATCATAAAAAATAATTCTAGTGCATTTTTCACCATTTGCCAACCAGCTGCACTAAGAGCGGATTTTAGCTCCTTTAGCTGTACTGAAATCATCACGAATAACAAGGTTTTGACTAATTTCGAGAATCTCAAGTAACAATGTGATATCATGAGAAAATACTCCCTGTCCGTGAAATTATTGGGAACGTACACATTCAAAAGTAAATCCAATACTTCTTTGTCTACCACTGTAAGTGGAATAAAAATTTCAACTATAGGTTCTAGTTTGGACTACCAACTCATAATATGCTAAAACGAGTGATATAAATATGGGTGACTTTATGTTCCATTGCAACTCGATTCATCTAACACTGATTTCACGAGGTCAACCACGACAATCTGTCGGACAATAATTATCCTTGTGGTGAAAGGGATAGAGGAAGCTCGGACTAGTTACCATGATGCGAAATACAGGATAATCGACCACATGTGTACATTGGTGATGGGGACAGAGAAGATCGAAATCCTTTGGTTAATAGGGAAAGCGTAATAGCTGGCCGATGTTTCGCAGCTCGGAGTTTTTTCCCCCTAGTTCAAGTTTCTGTCGTCAGGGGGCGCTGCGAAAAACTGTTACCCCCTCCTCCAATTCAAACAAACCCCGGTCTCCAAACATCCGTCCCTCTATGGGTCATGCAAATACTCATTTTGAGATGTTATATGTGAGATATTTTGAGTATGGGCATGACAGCACAAACATCGAAGATCGTCGATACTACATATCCCGAGTCGTTTCGTAATCCACGTAACTGCAACGCGTATTAATGAATTGGTTAATGGAAAATCACTTTTGTTTCATAATTTGAACGCATTACCAAAGCTATAGAACATTTCTTATTTGCTTGATTTTCATATTATTATGTCGAGATTACATATATATATACGTTTATCATGTACAAACCTCAATTCAAAGATTTTATTTCCTTTTTATGACTCTAAAGTCGAATTAGTTAAATTTATTTTCTTGCGAATTTAAAAGGTATCCTCAATGGAATGTTCAAATTGCTGAAAAGTATTGAAATGATTAATTTAATTTGTACCGAGTACAGTAGTATATTATTTGTATCGAAAACGCTATTTTGGCAACTGAGGAGAATCATTGAATTCACGCCTGTGGCGTCTGCGAGGGAATCTGCCAGTCTGTCCACAGTCACATTTCATCATTCTCACATCCTCGCTAAAACCAGGGGTATCTCTATCCTAGATATAGCCCCTGGTACGCTTGGGCAATGTATCGCGATCAACGACACACAGCGGCATCCTGCACATATTGACCAATCAGATCACTTAAGCACCGCGACCATGGCGACCGTGACAACAGATTCGAAAACACCATAGCTTGTGCGATACCCAGTGGCAGAAGAACATGCACCTTTTCAACAACCATGAACATTAATAAATATAAGGAAACATAGTTTAAAACAAAATCTATTTGAAGAGAAAATAAACTCATTCATCTCCATTCATCTACCATCAAACATCCAACAAGCCAGGCAAATGTAGAAAACACCGAAGCTTTAAAGGCGGTCCGCGATGTCAGTGTATCCGACCTCACCTTCCCACTGAAGGACTTGAATTGGGTTGAAACGCACGGATTTCTATAAAATTTCACTGGTCTATCCATTAATATTTTATTGTTATGCGTGCTTGGATTAAATATTTTACATTCGGTATCAGCGAATACTTTAGCAGCGAAAGTAAAACCCAAACGTATCAGCGCAGTTTTTCTAGGTCACGTAACTGGAGTGTGGGCGAAACGCGGTTTGCTATGCAATTGGTCAAGGGTTCGCATTTGGCTCACAAATGGAAACCTTGACGTGGTGAAGATGCATTCTCATGGCATCAGATTGTGTATATCCCCTATTGTCAAATGTACCGACGGTTTGGAGGTTACAAACTCTGACGTTGGGAGAATGCATTTCATAAGAAGAGGAAGACCTAATACAACTATTTTCTATCATACTAAGGAATTGTTTAACGCTGAGTGGGTATGCAGATGAGGGTACCCAGTAAATGTAGTTGGTGAATAGAATATGACAAGTTGGTAAAGTTTGCTATATTTCGCTTTGTTTACCCATTATGCCACAGTTCCATCGCGTGATTGTAATGAACCTACAAATAGCATAGCCGTTGCATATGCACTCCTTGACTGCACTATTACAATAACATTTCCCAACCAAAGAGTAACAACAAAGTTCTGGCTTAATGTAATCATAATGTATTCATAAATTAACAAGAACATCGGTCGCAAAGATCATGATACATATAGACATAATGATGGAACTTAGAACAAAATTTGAAAACTTTTACACATATGTGTCCACAAAATTGGGTATCATGGCGGACAATGAAAACATTTCTATCAGGTACAATAATTCAATACGGTCATTACTTTTGGATCCATATTCGATTTAATTTTGCTTTATTTTTGTTTACTATTCACCCCAGCATGACGATCGAGAGTTCGTGCAATACATTGTGTTCACGTGGAGAAACGCAGAGTTTGTATCTTGTATTATTTGGGCCTATACATCTCTAGAATTCCGTTCCCTTTTTCTGACACACGTTGTTGTTGTTTTAGTCGTCACAATCTTCACCTTCTGGTTCATCACTTTCGCATTCATCTTCTTCTTCTTCAGCTGTGAATAAGAAACAAAACACCACGGGTGAGCACGGTGGATTTTGTACGCATGTCGACAATCATAAACGCTCACTTTAGTACGTCTACTATACGTATAAACCAGCAAACCAGCTACTTAGATTGACTTTAACATGCAAGGAATTATATAAAAAACACGACCTGGTACTTCATTTTGGATGATAGAAACCTTTTTTAGTGACAGTTTCCCACGAACATATGACGACAGCATCATCGTCATGTCTTGCTATAACAAAATTGTTTTTCCGTTGCAATAAATTATCTTGGGTATACACTTTTTTCATTCGGCGCATTGTATCCTATGAATTTCGAGTATATAAGTATAAAAACGAATCCCTCTCTGCCCAACCATATCTTATTTTCCTATGATGGACAGCACAGTACTGAGCTCTCTACAATAAGTTAGCAGAGAAAAGACTCCTCTCAAGAAATCATGGAGACCACCATGGTTGGGATTCTGTCGATCGGGCTTACACTGTGGCGTACGATTGGGATGTGGTGTGACTCTATTCAGAGACGTCATGCGCAGTTGAGTAGTAGTAGAGAAAGCTGAAATCGAGTTGGTTGAGGTGCGTAAATGTGGATTGTGTGTTGTATGACCTTGGGTGTACACAGTGTGTAGCCAAGCGACACGAAGCAGCCTCATTGAGATGTTAATGAGAGAAATTATATGATATCACGTGAGTGTGACTTCATTAGCTGAGAAGAAAGCGCAGTTCGGGCAGGAAGGGGTGTGTCACTCGGGATGTGATCTGGGGTCCAGATGTGTTATGCATGGTGTAGTATTGAAGTATTCTTGGTGTATAGTACGACTGGGCGCATGCTGGTCTTGTTGACCGATGATGTTCATGCGCAGTCGAGGAGTAGTAGCGGAAGAGCATATTCGGGTGCGCATGGACGTGTTTGAGCGAGCTATGAGCCATCCTTGGTCCACATGTGGTGTGTATGGTGTTGTATTGAGGTTCTGTTGGTGTAGAGAGAGAGAGAGAATTAAGGTTTAATGTCGCGTTCAGCAATATTTCAGCTATATAGCGACGATCAAACAAAATTGTAAGTACTCGAGTCACTAACCTATTAATCCAACGCATTAAAACATACACACATTAAAACTTATGTAACAGCCCGATTTCTCTCAAATAACCCAAGATGCAATACTCCCTCACTCGACTAAAAAGATCTTCCAAATTAAGTCGCTCGATAAAAAGCATCTCTTACAATCTTAAAATCTATGCATTCGATAAGAATATGCTTCACTGTGAGATCATCATGGCATGGAACGAACCTTGGGACTGGCTCTTTTTTTAGTAAATGTTCGTGAGTTAATCGTGTATGGCCGATTCTACATCGGCTGATCATGGTTTAATCGAAACGTTTTCGGCTGTTCAGATGAGTATAGCCTACAGTTTTTTTGAACTCATGAAGTTTGTTATTATTTACAGCATCCCATAAAGATTGAAACAGCCACATAAGTACAGATAGAGGACCTGAAATCGCTATATGGGATTCCATCAGGGTCAATCTCATCATCTAGGGCTGCCTTAGCCATCTTATCAGCCTCAGTATTACCTTTGATGCCAACGTGACTACAGTCATGTAGTTGTAGAATACTCAAGATAGTGGGATGAATCGAAGTTCCACTTTTAATCGCTTGGAGGCATGACAGTGAATCTGAGAACATGACATATTATTTCCTTTTAGTGGAACCAATACCTTGTAAAACCAACAATATAGCTTTTGCTTCTGCAGTGAATATCGAACTTTTACCTGGTAGTCGACAGGTTTTAGTTTTGGAACTAAGGATAGTAGCACATGCTACTCTCTCACCATCTTCAGAACCATCTGTATAAATAGCCTGATGCTATCTATTTTTCTCTCTCAGTAGACCAAATTCTTGTGTATACAAGAGCTGGCTCGTGTCTGCTTTTTTATATTTCGTTAGAGAAATATCTACTTCTGGTTGAGCTAACTGCCATGGTGGAATTGGTAAGAGCTTGTTAGGTAATATTGACCAAGTTTAATACCAGCTGCTAGTGTGTGCTTTCATACGAATTCCAAGTGGTGGAATAATGGAGGGTTTCTTCAAATAAAGATCCATAAAGAACTGAGGTTTGAAAACACAGTTATATGCAGGATTCGAGTGATTTGATCGCAATTTTGTGATATATTGCAGTGATAGGTTAATTCTTCCAAGTTCTAAAGGAAATTCATCTACTTCGACATATAAGCTTTCTTTAGGGGATGTTCTGAACGCTCCAAGGCAATCTGTTGGTGTAGTAGAAGTAGAAGACTGGGATACTCTCAATATTGACCGTGATTTCATGGTGCTCTTGCGCAGTCGAGAAGTAATAGAGAAAGGGTATTTTCGGGTGCGCACATGTGGACCATAGAAATGAATCCCCAGAAGGGGTTCCAGAGAACAGGTCTCGTGATGGTGATTAGTAAATCTAATACCCACTGGGATCGGAAATATGTGTTATAGCGTGTGCAAATTTATCTATCGTCATTCAAAAATGTCGGTACAGTATCTTCGCGAGTGTTGAAGGGCAGGGTCAAAAGGCTAGCGCCCCGTGGAAATTCGATACCTAATTCGCTCTTATGTGTTAGAGGCGGAATGCTCCCGCTTCTTCTTCGACAGGCATTACAGCAATGACCAACCCGTTGTTGGAGATTTCGTAAATGGATATAATATTCTTCGTTAATCGGCAACAATACATGAGTTCCATGTACCGTTATTTGTAGATCACGAAACAAGCGGGAAAGAGTAAACAAAAAATTTCCGCACGGTTATCGAGAGGGTCACCCTCTCGTAAAAGTTGCAATCAAACGTAAGAAGATTCGGATGCTGTAAGGGTTTGCGAAACACTATTTTTACTCGAAAATGTCTGCAGGGTTTGTCACAGACTTACATCATTCCCACCAATTTCCAAGCAAGAAATTGCCAGATGCATCATATAAAGTACAATGGGCAGCACATTGTGTTGAAACCGTTCTAGATGTTTCAGCTCAAAATAATATTGGGTTGAGACGCAATTTTCAAAGCCGCCGACACTACCCACGGTGATGGATATCCGCCCGCTATATTCTAAATATAATCCCATACATATTTTGAAAGCGTACATATATTAGGTAAGGGCGGAACAAAGGTATGGAGAGAGGTCTGTCAAAATGCCTGCATGAATGGGACAAGTTGTCACAAAGGGACTCGCCAGTCTTATTATTATTGACAGATTTTAATTCACATTAGCCTATACCTCAGACCGAATGAAGTGTTTAAGAAAACAAAAATATATTAATAATTTAATTAATTAAATTGGAGTTGCCTTAACTTTGTTCTCAGCAACAAAAGACAAATTGGCAGATATGTATGCTAACAACATGCACGAACGCAAAGGTGCGGTTCATTATGGAATAACATGTCCCTGGAAATTATGGTCAGATATTAACTATAGGGACGCTGGAAATACTGGCATAGATATAAAACTCTTATTTACCGTCTCTCCTAAAACGAGTTTTCTTTAGGAAAACATTCGCTTCTCTTTTGTCAACAGCATCTCTCTTCTCAACTGCATCCGGAAGATCTCTGGCTTGAGAGGATGAGACCACCAGTAGGATAAAGGCACAGCAGATTAGGATAACACTGGTCTTCATGGCTGAGCTGATAAATAATGAAATAGAGAAACATTTTTAGATGGATGATGGCGACTTGGTCGTTAGGCCTATACACACAAAAACAATCTTGTATTGTTTTGACACAAGTCAAAGGGTAAAAAAGATGAAGTTACAATAACTTAAGCGTTGGGCCGTCCGTGTGTATGAGTTGCACTAGACAAAAAACATGTTCACCCAAGGAAGTAATATATTTAGTATGGGAATGAACAAATACTATATTTTACTAAATGGAGATATTCAAACTAGTCATAAGAAACCGTGATTCAATGGCATTATGCATTTATTTTGTCTTTTTTGATGCATAGGAAATCCCCGACACGTACATTTATTACTTTCCGAAAACAAACAAAAATCCGATAAGGAAATTTTTGTATTCTGGTGTATCAATCAGAATGATCCAATGTAAAAAATATCACTACCTCTTCGTTTCCAAGATAATTCGGAATAACCCATTGCCAGTTCCGCTATCCTTACACGCTGACGCACAAATGGCGCAGCCCGGCCGCGTGAGCTTCAGCTCATATTTATAAGTTGTACTCCCATGGAAAACATTGGGGAATATTAGCAAAAATATCTCTGATTATACGAAAACGGATGGGAAGACGTTAAATACATTTCAAATTTACCAAACCTAGTACAATTTCACATTTTCGTACCAAGTATTTAAATTTTTTTTCAGTAGTATTCGAATAATTGGCACATAACCTAATTTCGCCGTTGTTTTCCATAAGAGGTCATCTTATGCGTACACGGGGAAGTTCACTTGTTCAGTCTGCTCACCTATATACCCCACTCTATCTGTGTGCCTCCCTATCGAAGTCGGCCATTCGCTAGTTCAGCTAGAAGCAGCTCCTCCAGACATGTTTAATCTGGGCTCTTATGGAAAACAACCGATGAAATGAGCAAAACTGATGACTATACGAAAATGAATGGAAATATATCAAATACAAATGTCATATTTACCACATTTTCGCATCAAATATTTGATGTTTCTTTCTAGTTATTTTCGAATAATGTATCGTCTCGTAAGTGCTCCGTTGAAATTTGCTTCGTCGCCGTCTTTACCGTGTAACAATAGAATGTCTTGGTTTGATTTCTTGTAACGTGGGATTTGTTAGTGGTTTCGTCTACAAGCAAGTCGGACGAAGCCGTAACAAATCCCCCGACGAAGCAGATTTGCTCATTTTCCTCGTTGTTTTCCCTGAGAGCCCAGATTATACAGTAGGCCTACATGCCCGGTTGCACTCACTCGTGTGGTCTGCGCAGTTACATTCGTGTGTATTTCTAACATAAGCTTGTCTCCACTCAAAGTTTCTCAAATTTGGCGATACATATCGCATGCTGATAAAAAAATACGAACGTAGCGTGCAAGATCTATGGTGCTACGTTTCGTAACTTGTGTCTAATTTCGCTTAACCCGGGGCTAGGGGCCGTATGAACCCATGTACTTCAAGATCCTCATGGTACTCATATGAACAGTCACAATCAAAGCGTGGCTGAGATACATCATTCTTTAGATGACGACTTTACAACGAATTATGGATTAAGAATACTGATCAGCGATACGGATTTGATATTTTTGGAACATCATGATGTCTTGCCGGCATCAGTGAAAACTGTTGACCGCTTCTCTCTTGCAGGAAACAAGCCTATGTTTATGTATACTATGGTTGTCTTTTTGAATTTGGTGCTAATACTGTTATATGGAATAGGTCTTTGGATTATGGACGCGGATATTCTCTAATGGACGACGGCTGAATTATGGATGACGGACTAGACGCTTGTAATTATGACAACAGCATAAATGTGATGTTGAAGTGAGAATAATCTACTTGTGATGTTCATCTTGTGTACTTTCAACAGGAGAGTCGTTTTAAAACATATGTATGCGTGGAACACATGCGGGTTATTTCTGTGTGTTAATTTTACGAACATCTGTATTAACATACGAGTAGCACCAGAAGTTTAATAAGATGGAATTCTGGTCCCACTAATATAAGTCTATGTCCGATCGGTCTTTCAATCAGAATTGCATCACAAGTGGAAATATATATATATATAAAAAAGATGATCAAATACGGTACTTACCAATAAGTTGGTTTCAAATGAGCAGGAAAATTGGAACAAGCACACCAAGCAAAGCGTCGAAGCGGTTGACAATGACATCTCGGGCATCGCTACGTACTTTTATAGGGAATCTTCGAAATGATTTGCCCGTGGGCTCTTCTGTACAGTCATCTTGCAACCTATTTCCCTGAATTCACCTTTTCTTCTTTGGCAAAAAACTGGAGTGATAACATGGAAAAACCAGTTATTTCTGGTTGAGTGGCTGAAATAAAAAAAATATATATCACCGAATTGTTTAATAATGACAAGTCAGCAGCTATAATTGGCGTTGACTGGGTGAGGAGGAGGTAAAATGTTTAATATTGCCTTTTAATTGGTTGAACGAGAAAAAGATCCGAAGATACATGATGAGCCTCTCTTTGGTGGCTGATACCTGCTATGTCGTACCATCACCCTAGATAAAAAAGGGCGATAGTACGAGGATAGTACGTGACATGTATCAGCCACCATACCTCGCATAACACAGTGGTAAATGGTCAACATGTTAAACTGTGAAGCCAAATTTATTATGAGATATTTGGTATTTCGTAGTCAATTTAGGGAAGATGTTTCTCTAGTACTCTTAAAAAGATATGACAGGGAGAGGGCTGAATAAGTTGCAAGAATTGGGCTTTGTTCAAATGTACATTTAGTGGTACAATAAATTTAAACTAAGATAAACGAGAGATCATGAAGGATCTTGGCGCCCACCATTGTCCGATAATTGTAAGCTAATGACAAGATGATCTTTTTGTCCATTGTCACTAAGAACAAACCATTCATTTGTAATTTTGTTTGCAGAATTTCGAATTTGAGAGAAAAAGATCGAAAAAGGAACACTGGAAAACACCAAGATATTATCTTTAGAAGTTTCAGGAGTTTCAAGAGTTATGAATAAACAATAGAGGAAAACAGATCAGCTAACTTACTTTTGTCAAAATGGCTGCGGATTTGGACTGAAACATATATCCCATAATAATACTCTAAGTCAGCCAATCAAAGCTGTCGTTGGATGAAACCTCCTTTTGATTAGGAGCACCTTCTCTGCTCAGTAAAAAGGTCGTAAGTTTACAGTCTGCCAATCGCATTGTGTTCACTTTGGTAACTTGTTGAGTTTATATTGCTAATGATATATTTTCGGCCGCCTGTCTAATTTAAACAAACTCGCGGCAACCATAAAAATAAGAAACAACATATTAATATTCCTAAACCAGTGACAGTCTGTACTATACATGGATCTATAGGGGAGAGTGGGGCAAGCGTCACTACGGGCGCAATGAAACAAGTTTAACAGACTCAATTATCAGATTATCTTAACCATTGCCTGTAACGAGTGAGGGCAAGGGGGGTTCTCGGGACTCGCGATTGGTTACAATTTTACCGTCGGGATTAGGGGAAGAAACGAAAAACGTCTGGGAATTCGGGATTTTTGCCTGTTGGGACTTCGGGAACACTGTTCTGGACGTCGGGGTGCCTGTTGCAATTTTAACGAGATTGGACCCCGCTCCATCCCCCCCCCCCCCTCCCTTGTAACAGCCTCCTCTGTAGGAACTTCTGAAAACTAGTTACCTTTCATGTAATGTAATTAAAAGAGCTTTTGAAGATAATTACAAGTTAAAATTATGACAAAAAAGTAATCCTTAAGGTGGTCTTAAGGCATATTGCCAACTAATGTATTATATGTATGTCCAATCATAGAAAAAAATATCTCAACATGGCCACCTGGTGGCTATTGAAGTTTCGAATGAGACCTAAACAGCGATGAATGCACAACTAGGACGCAAGGGGTTATAACATCTGTACAGAATGTTAGGAAGACCCATTCAGTAGTTATGGAGATTTAGAGATACCCGGTAACAAGGGTTCAAAGGGAAATTTTTATCGGGAAATTGAAGATGGCCGCCTGGAGGGCATGTTGAATTTTCAAATCGGACCAAAAAAGGTATGTTGCACAACAACGGGGACCTGTACCAAATGTGAGAATAAGGATTCATACGAAAATTCGGGATGGCCTGAGAATTCACGATAACAAAGTTTCATCAGGGAAATCCAAGATGGCAGCGATTGGATTTTCGAATCAGACCAAAAAAGATATCTTGCACAACTAGGCCCCATGTGGGACCTGTGTACCAAATTTGACAAAGATGCTTGGAGTAGTTCCTGAGAATTCACGATAAAAAAATTTCATGGAGAAATTGGTTTTTCGAATCGGACATAAAAAGATATCTTGCACAACTGGACCCCAAGGAGAACCTGTGTACCAATTTGATAAAGATCCATGCAGTAAATTCCTGAGAATACACGATAAAAAAATTTCATGGGGAAATTCAAGATGGCCGCCTGGCGGCCATATTGGATTTTCGAATCGGACCAAAAAAGATATCATGCACAACTAGACCCCAAGGGGAACCTGTGTACCAAATTTGAGAAAGATCCATGCAGTACTTCCTGAGAATTCACGATGGGGAACCTGTGTACTAAATTTGAGAAAGATCCATGCAGTAGTTCCTGAGAAATCGCGATAACAAGAATTGTTTACGGACAGACGACGGACCACGGACGATTTGAACAGCCCGCCATCTGGTGATGGTGGGCAAAAATATGACAACTCAAAATTGTATTTCCAGACTATATATCAAGAAACTTGATTATTTGAAACAACCACAATTTGGATTGAGGTTTCATATTTTTGCTACAAGAAATTTCCATTCTTCTACAGTTTTCTGTCGTAAGTATTTCAGTAAGTATACCTCAAGCAAGCATTGATTTTGCAGATTTTGAAATAAAAAAAACCCTCAGTTTCATTTTCACGTCAACCATGAAGCAATTTTTCCTATGTACACATGGCGCATCATTTGTATGCGGAGAGAGTGGTGCAGGAGGGTGGCGAGGGGGAATAAATTACCGACAACTATTTACGTTAACCTCGTCGAAGAAGATACGGATGACCAACCACACATAAAAGTAGTTCAAGCGAAGCAGAGGACCAGAAGCGATCTCCGCCTCTAACTGAAACGAGATCTTAACATTCTCTTAAACAATCACAATGTTAAGTAAAAATGTCTACTGCAGGTAATTAGAAAATTCACATGAAAAGCAGACAGCTAGTTACACTGTAAAAAGGGGTTAGATGTTAACGTTTCATTTTCAGATCGGTAATATGTCAGATGTTTCATAATGCTACATGATTTACCTCATTTTTTTCATAAGAAATAGATTACATAGATTAAAATAGAAATTGATAGATTACAGCTATTTAAGAGTTTTGACAGGTTTCATTCGCCTTGTGGTCTCGCTATAACGTCCCGAATTACACAATGAAACGTCAAAGCTGAAACAAGTACAGCCTAGTCGGATAGACAGAAAAGACGGATAGAGCTCTCTGATGCATGGAATTAGACTCCACATAATGGTCTTGTCAAATATCTAACCGAAACTCGGAAAGACCATGATTGCGATATTTATTATTTGTTTATTCGACATCCATCCCAACAGTCCATAACAAAAATATTAATAATGACTAATAATGATAACTAGTAGATAAATAGATAATACTTAAAGTTAAAAAAAATTAATCAGAGTATTATACGTATAATGTATAGTTAGATTACATTTTGATAGCGCAAATTTACCCAATTTTGCTTTGAATAATACTCCCACTATATTAAATGTGTGGATAAATGAGTATAATTACAATTTACAATCATAATATTTGAGCAATAAAAAAATACTGCTATAAGTAACCATGTATAGTAATTGAAATCGGAAGATATAGAAAAATGTAACATGTGCCATATAACTATAGAATAAATTGTTGAGAATAAATCACAATATAGATGATAAAGTTAAGGAAGATAAATGCAAATAGTGCTAATTAAAAAAGCAGTGTGTTCTGCACTTTGATTTAAAATCGGACAAGCTGGTAAAAGATCTAAATTTACACGGGTAGGCAGTGAATTGTACAAATTTCGAGATTGTAAAATAACATGGTTGTTTCTTATTAAAATGCGTGCAGCTGGAGGCTAAAACGTTCTTTGTTGCCTGGAAGTACGTAACCGTACATGGTAACATATAACGGAATAGAATTTCAACAATACGGTTGTCGTGACAGACCAGAGATAATTACCGACAGTAGCATGTGCATATTTGCGGAAAGCAAGTCTCTCTAATATATATATAGACAGAGGCATACCTCACTCTTTCCAAAAAGCCATGTGGTGAAAATGAAATGGTCAAGATGTTGGAAAGAGCATGGGGCTTCATGATAGGTCAGAGTGTATGTATGCATTTGCACTCAGCGTTGCATTGCAAGGGAAATCTACAGACGCCCTGACTTAGGCACTGAGACGCATAGCAAATTTCTCGAACAATTGATACTTTGATGATTGGAGAAAAGGGATGAGCCTGCTTAGTAACCAGAATTCTAGGACATTGACAATTTTCTTTATGATTATGCTAGGCTGTATACATGTATCTGAATTCACAATTATGGTCGATATTGGTATGTAGTATAGTAATTCTGTTACTAGTCGACGTTCATTTCCATGCGTTTATGGGGCTATAACATGGTGATTTGTCAAATTGTTTACAACAGGCTGAACTTCTTAGCAAAAGCGTCCAGACACCTCAAAATAGGATTTAAAAAAAACGAAAGGCAGCTGTCTTACACTACAAAATAATATATGTGTTTTACTGGCGGTTTGTTCCAAAAAGTGAGCATTTTAAAGTCAACGATTGGAGAGTGCGAAAGTGCCCAGGAGGATGAAGAATATTTTTGGCATGCCCTTAAAAATTCATCTATATTGACCGTCAACAAATTGGCAAAGGTGCAAATGCTTTATATATGAATCTTCTAGTATATTCTCCACTTCACCCTGATTCTCCATCCTCACCCCTCCTGGAAAGGCTCAATGTATTTGGTATAGCGCTACTATGGAAAGCATGGTGACACCCTTATTTTTATTAAATATTCAACGAGAACTATATGTGTTTAATACTATATAGTAAAAAGGGGAAATTTTGACATGAGGAAGTGTGCTTTAATGAGTGTTATGGCTATTGAATGATACACATACATATTGCTGCCATATTTTCATAACGAGTATGGTGACCCCGAATCCCATTTTTTTCCAGTTATGGTCTTCTATTAGCCTGATGAATAAAGACCGGAAAAAAATTCACCTGTAGAAATGAAGATCTTCTACTTCTTTATGAACTACTTAGTATTCTGGATTAGGGAGAGTCCTTTCCATGGACCAACACAGCAACTTCAGTATATTAGGCTTTTGGTTAATATCTGAATATAAATATACACGTTTAGTGTGAATCAGTGATATCGATAACGAGAACTTGAGCACATGATTATTCAAACATCAATATTTTAAACTCTATGATAATTGGTTTACATCTGGGATTAAGATGTACCGTACCCGTATCATGTCATTGTTAACCCGAGGAGCAGTCTGTTGTATGGATACCTTTCTGCCTATGGATATAGTTGATACAGCCGTAGTAATTTTTGGGATAATGAAGAGAATTGTAAAGGAAAAATTCTTGAAGATTTTATATCAAATAATTCTTTGTGTATTTTTAATGATGGTTCTTACACATTTTTTTCCTCAGCTCATGGAACCTATTCAGCATTAGATATCTCACTTTGCGACTTTCCTATACTCGAAGAATTTACTTGGTCTGTTCATGATGACCTTTGTGGAAGTGATCACTTCCTCACTGTTTTAAAAGCTGTTCAAGCTGATGACTCCCCTTTCACAAGGTTTAATTTCAAGAAAGCAAACTGGCCAGAATTTGAAAAGCTTTGTTCACAAAAACTACAATCCGTCTCTTTCGCTGATGTTCCAGATCCTCTACAGTTATTCTCAGATATACTGATTGAAAATGCTAACCAAACCATACCCACATCTTCACATATTAAAAGACCATGGTTTAATGATGACTGCAAAGAAGCAGGAAAATGTAGGAAGAAAGCTGAACGATATTTCCGCCGACATCCTAATCCTGAAAATTTGAAAGATCTCAGAGTTACAAGAGCTAAATCTCGTAGAACCATGAAAGAGAATAAACGTGATTCTTCGAAAAATTATATTTTTAAGATCAATACACATCTTACTTCCATAACGAAAGTTTGGAATATGATCCAAAGAATAAAAGGTAAAAGTTCCAAGTCCAGCGTTCATCATCTCAACGATGGAGACCAGGTGATAACGAACAGAGTAGAAATTGCAAATAAATTAGGCGAAACATTTGCCAAAAACTCTTCGTCAGATAATGATGTACCTAAATTTCAAAGTTTCCAAAAAAGGGAAGAGAAAAATGAAATACAATTCCCCTCCGGTAACCGTGAAAGCTACAACGCCATTGAACAACTGAGGAACTCCTCTCACGAAAGCTAACGATTCTGCTGCAGGCCCTGATAATATAACAATAACATGATTTTTGAGGGCGTTATACTTTTTTATTGGCCCGACATCAATAATTAGCAGCCCGCCATAGTCATTAGCGGCCCAAGGGCCCGAAGGGCCCGAGGGCCGCTAATGACTATGGCGGGCTGCTAATTATTGATGGAGGGCCAATAAAAAAGTATAATGTCCCGAAAAAAATCATGTTATTACTATTATTACCAGTTTCAAAACAAGCTTCAATAAAAACAACAACGAGGATATCATCCTGTATGATGAAATAATGCGAGAGCTCGTCCATTCTCACTCCGCGCGTACAGATCAGAGAGTGATCTCTTCTTGTTGTCGTCTGCTAAAGCATTACATCCCCATAGTAAGCGCGAGTCACCGATCTTACGTCACTGTGTCAAAGGTCAGGTAGCGGGCCGATATTCGGCTGCAGCTCATTATCGGCCCGCCGCCCGCCGATGTTGTTTTATCGGTCTGATATGAGGTTTTATGACACGCCGAAATTAGGGATATCCTACAGAGAACGTCCCGGTAACTGGTAATAATATTCATTATCGACTTTCGAAAATAGAAGTACCATTGATCATTTAGTCAGATTAGATTCGTTTGTCAAGAATGTTTTCGCCAAGAATGAACATGTGGTTTCTTTTTTGATTTAGAAAAGGCATATGATTCTACCTGGAAATACGGGATTCTAAAAGATCTTCACAATATGGGATTAAAGGGCCGTTTACCCGTTTTTATATCCAACTTTTTGAATGATAGACAATTCCAAGTTCGGTTGTGTACAACCATGTCTGATCATTTTGATCAGGATCACGGTGTCCCACAGGGCAGTATTTTGTCTACTACTCTGTTTAGTATCACGATCAACGGCTTAGCTGCAGTTTTGAATAAATCAATTGGTGGTTTACTCTTTGTAGTCGATTTCAACATATCGTGTAGCGGGAAAAGTATACACAATATTGAGAGAACATTACAACTTTGTCTAAATAGAATTCAGAAATGGTGTCTAGAAAATGGCTTCAAATTCTCCAGAGCTAAGACAAATTGTATACACTTTTGCAGAAAATATTTCCAGCACAAAGATCCAGTGCTTACGTTAGATGGAACTGAGATCAAAGTAGTAAAAGAGGTCAAATTCTTAGGAATATTGTTTGACCACCGACTAACGTTCAAATCGCATATAAATTGCTTGAAAGCCAAGTGGACAAAAGCGCTTGATTTGTTGACGGTAATTGCCAGCTACAAGTGGGGAGGAGATCAGCAAACGCTTCTCCATTTATATCGATCACTTGTTCGTTCTAAACTTGATTATGGTTCTATTGTTTACAACGGTGCAAGCAAGTAAAACTTGGCAAAGCTAGATCCTATTCTCCATCAAGGGCTAAGACTTTGCCTCGGAGCGTTCAGAACATCCCCATAGGAAAGCTCATATGTCAAAGCAGATAAAATTCCTTTAGAACTTCGAAGAATTAAACTGTCACTGTAGTATATTACAAAACTGCGTTCAAATCACTCAAATCCTGCACATAACTGTGTTTTCAAACCTCAGTACGTTGATTTCTATTTAAGAAATCCTCCATTATTCCACCTCTTGGAATTCGTATGAACCCACATATTGTAGCAGCTGGTATTAAGCTTAATCAAATTTTACCCAACAAGCTCTTGCCAAGTTCACCATGGCAGTTAATCAAACCAGGAGTAGATATTACATTGACGAAATATAAAAAGGCAGACACTACCAACTCGAGTATACACAAGAATTTGGTCTACTAAGAGAGAAATTCAGATCACATCAGGCTATTTATACAGATGGCCCTAAAGATGGTGAGAGAGTAGCATGTGCTACTATCTTTAGTACCAAAACTAAAACCTATCGACTACCAGGTAAAAGTTCGATATTCACTGCAGAAGCAAAAGCTCTATTGTCGGCTTTAGAAAGTATTGGGTCCACTAAAAGGAAGAAATATGTCATATTCTCAGATTCACTGTCATGCCTTCAAGCGATTGAAAGTGGAAATTCAACTCATCCCACCATCTTGAATATTCTACAATTATATGGCTGTAAATTTGATCAACAGATTGATATTGTGTTTTGTTGGGTACCTAGTCACGTTGACATCAAAGGTAAAACTGAAACTGATAAAATGACTAAGACAGCCCTATATGATGAGGTTGATCCTGTTGGAACCCCATACAGCGATTTCAGACCATCTATCTCTGCTTATGCGAGAAAGTTGTTTCAATCTTTGTGGGATGCTATGGACAATAACAAACTTCACGAGTTCAAAAAAACTGTAGGCAAGACTCATCTGAACAGCCAGGAACGTTTCGATCAGGCCATGATTAGACGATGTAGAATCGGCCATATACGATTAACTCACGAGCATTTGCTGAAAAAAGAGCCAATTCCAACATGTATTCCATGCCACGAGGATCTCACGGTGAAACATATTGTTATCAACTGTATAGATTTTAAGATTGTAAGAGATTACTTTTATCGAGCAGCTACTCTGGAAGATCTTTTTAGTCGAGTAAAGAAAGATTGTATTTTAGATTATTTGAGAGAGATCGGTTTGTTGTACAAATTTTAATGTATTTACATGTTTTTAATGCATTGTTTACTGGGTTATTAAGTTGAATACTTAGAATTTTGTTTAGTCGTCGCTATATTGCTGAAATATTGCTGAACGTGACGTTAAACCTTAATTCTCTCTCTTTCTTTTTCGAATACAATTATTTGTCTTACGGAATCATTGTTAGATGTTTAATGTATGACCGTACGGCCTGCGATATTTCGGCAGTCAAATTTTATTGATCATATCTCAAGAACGATCAGGCCTTGGTACACCAAACTTACATCACACGTGCATGTGGTTATGAAATAAAATCCTATCAAAAATCAGTGAGATTGACTTATTTGTATCGGGTCACCCGGTCAAACTAATTGTACTTTATAATTTGAATATATGAAGCAAAATTAGATAGAACAAAAAACAATTCATGTTCACAACTGAGTAATTTATTATTTACAGACATGTGCATAACATGTATACATTTAGACCAAAGTTTGTACACATGTACACGATGGAAGTGTGTAGAAACTTCTACTGTTTTTAATACTGTTTCGTTGACTAAATATACTCCTCTAAAATATGATCATTCCTACATGTATGTGACAAGAGAGTACCTTCATTGCTCTAATTATGCGATTTATACGTAAATATGTATTTGTTTCATGAGAACTTCTATTCGAATGACCTAAACACGAAGACTCCTCAGTACTGGACATTTGAAGAAATTGCACAAACTTATACGTAAATATGTATTTGTTTCATGAGAGCTTCGTCTCGAATGACCTAAACACGAAGACTCCTCAGTACTGGACATTTGAAGAAATTGCACAAATTTACAACTATTTTTGCCTACATGTATGCAAGCTTTGCTGTATATGTATACATATATATACATGTCTGTAGATAATAAATCTCCCAGTTGTGAACATGAATATCGTGTTTGTTCTGTCTAATTTTGCATCATATATTCAGTATAAGGTAAAATTAATTTGACCTAAAATCAGGTCAATCTCGTGGATTTTTCAATTTCTGTTTCATGACCACATGCATGTGCGATGTAAGTTTGGTGTAAGACATAACATTTTGATATATGACCAATAAAATTTGACTGTCGATATGTCCCGACACCGGCCGTCATATACCCCCCTTGCCAGCGCAAATAACTCACCCTTGAATAAACCACGAACAGCTTTCATTCCACTCTCATTGTTGGTCTGCTTGTTCAAAAAGTATGTCTTTTTTCTGTGGTTCTTACTCGAGCGTGGGCTCTTTCAACGTTAGAATTTTACTTTTAGAATGACAAACGATTTCGAATGATCATTCCATCGCAACATAGCGTTTTTTTGCAGCACTATTCTACACTTGTTCATTATCACGATTCTTACTCGAGCTTGGTGGTGTAGTCGCCGTCGAAAGTTTATTCTCAAGTCATGCACATTTCCACTGCACTCCTCCGTGCGCGAGTCAAATTGACTACATCTGTCTAGTATTCAAAGCGTGGGTATATGACTATGTTCGAGCCGCAATCAAATGGCACAAATGTAACTTTACTGGAGGTTGTGATTTTTACGTTTCATTTTTGTAGCTTTGTTTGTTGAAATACATTGCAATGTGGAACGGGAATGGAACAATGCTGAACAAAATGTTTGCTGCTTTGAAATGAACATTCGGCGATTCGATCGCCGGTCAATTAAAAATGTTCCGTCATTTACTAATCCATTGCTATTGAAGGAATCTCATAACAATTAGTTTTTACGCTATATTAAAATCTAAACATTCTTGCCCGCAAAAGTCATGAGAGAATGAGAAGGATATTTTGATAGGAAAAGAAGAAAAAAAAAATCGGAAAATTTTGATACTTCTCCATTCCATTGCACAATAAATTCACTGCTCTTCTGGATTTTTAATATCAAACACTGCATAGAATTGTGACCGCAAGGACTTTCCTAGAAAAATTGGATTTATAGACGAGGATATATGCCATTACTGTGGAACTGATGTTGAAACTCTACATCATCTGTTATTAAATTGCCCGAAAGTAAAACACGAACTAAGATTCGGAAAAAGGGTTCATGAAACGACAAAGACGAGGAGATACATAGCCTATGTTTTTGGTAATTAAAGACCATGACCAAGTGAACACATTCATGTTGCTAACAAAAATATATATTTTCAAAATTAGGTCGGAGAAGCATGTTCAAAATCTAGTTTAAACCAGTCTTCCTGTGCTAGTTTAAACCCAATTTCCTGTACGCATGAAGAACTTATTCAATATTACAACCTGAGGCTCAAAATCATCTGAACCGTGAACGTCCTAATTATAATAACCTCGCTAAAATTGGAATCTAAATGAGAAAACTCGATTTTTATACAATATGACTAGAGGGTAAAGGAAGTAATACAGTTCACACGTAGGCCTATAAACCATCGCAGCACGTACGCCACCCATCTGTGATTGGTTGTGCGTTACGCCATAAACATACAAGGTACACAAAAGATATCCGCTGCGAAAACAAGTTTTTAATGGGAGATAAATGGCATCAGAAAATTCAAGTTCAGATGTTCGGGATATGTTTTTTTTCTGGGAGGGGGTATAGTAGAGCTAGTGTACTGTGATGCACTTAGATCTATCAAGCAGTCAATTTCTTCATTTGGCGCAATATGATGTAGAGTCATATACCGACTATATTTTGTTTGTAAATTCGTGGCAACATACATTTTCTTGTAGCTCCGACCTTCCATATAAAGAAAATTACTGGTACCAAGTTGATAGCTTTGGTTTACTCTTTCTGGTCTGGGAGAAATGGAACTAGGAAATTCAGCCCGCTTTGTGCTCGTGGTATCACCAGAATGAATGAAAGTTGAGATTATTAAGACTAATCTTGTGACTTCCATACCCTGAAAACCTTCGATAATAAGCTTCGTACCTTCGCTGGTATATTAACAGCTAATTACAAGCGTCTAGTCCGTCATTCATAATTCAGCCGTCGTCCATTAAAGAATATCCGCGTCCATAATCCAAAGACCTATTCCATATTCCATACAACAGTATTAGCACCAAATTCAAAAAGACAATCATAGTATACATAAACATAGGCTACTTTCCTACAACAGAGAAGCGGTCAACAGGCACGCAGCATATGTATACGGTTTCCACTGATCAGCTTAACATAATAAAGTAAGGTAAATACGAAGAATGACAAGCATTGTACGATTGATTCTATATTTCTTTAAGAATGACTTATGGTGTAAATCGGTTATGTGGAATACGCTATCCCAATTAGTAGATAAACAATAATGGTGTTCTATAATTATATACATCTGATGACGTATAGTGATAGCTACGGATAAAAACTTTGGTAATATATAATTTTAAGACAATATATATAAGTGCCATACATTGTTACGGTTAAATAAATGAGCAAGGATGCCATAGATTGGAAAATGTTGAGAAAGCACCCTCCTGCACGCCATTATTATTATTATATTATAATTAATTTAATAATAGATATCTACTTGGTTGTGGATGCCATCTCTATCAGGTTGTCTACCTGACGAAAACACGAATGGAATGAGGATGGAACCCGGATCGAAGAACCAAATTTACATGCAACCATGGGAAAATATTGTCAACAAACATGGCGTTATAGAAGTTCTCAGATTTTGTGTCCAAGTTATTTCGATTCTGTGCATTGAACTTTGAGGAGTTAAACGACCAACTACATCATAGTGAGCTGGATAGTCATACTAAACGCAGAATATCATAAGGGTGAGGTTTGAAATAAGTATTTTTTTCAGGCGTTGTTTCCAAAAAATTCACATTCATGTACGGTCAAAACACCTCGTCTCTTATAAGGCTAGCATTACAGGCGACTAAATATATACATATATCAGTTCCAGCTCCAAAACGTTTCAGGAGGAACGTCTATATATGTCTAAATAAAGTCCTTAAATAGAAAATGGGGCCTGAACCAACGTTTTACATATAAATTTTGAAACATTCCTGCCAGAGGTAGTACCACGCCGTTCAAAACGTATTCAGTCGGGGAATGAGTTCCGCATTTAACAACTTTTTACATTCAACCAGCAGTCTGGAGGTTTTTACAAATCGAAAACATACTGTCAAAAATACGCCAGAGAACACCATCGTACATCTAGATTTTAAAAATATCTCGAGAAACGGAAGGCCTCGGACACAATTAGGTGCAAGAATGTGAGTTCCGCTTATCTTTTTATACACTTAAAACCACTCTATAAAATCCCAGGGATACCCACAAGCAGGAAAGTATAAGTTCCACTCAAAATCTTGTCACGTTGTTACATCGATCTAGAAATTACTTATGAAAAATCGGAAATGCGGTCAAAATGCGCATGAATGCAGAATTTCCGGGGAGCATGCCCTCTAACAATAGCGCAATATAGTGTAGAGACATGTATCGTCTATATCTTGTTTGTAAATTCGCGACAACATACGTTTTCTTGTAATTCAGACCTTCCATATAAAGGAAATTATGGGTGATCTGGTAAGTAATAGATAATATATGCATCTATTTTTATTATATTTGTTTCTTGCATGTTTTCTTAATTATAATGGATTCCAGATGTAAATATAATTTACTCAAACTAGTTGCAAAATAAATTCTTATAATTCATGCATGGTGCTTAAATAATATCTTGTATTCATATTGCAAGGAAAATACTTACTCAGTTAATTTGCATTATTTGATATTTACCATAAGATTTGGCTTTGTGTTCACATGCTTTTCTCTTATTCCAGAACAATCATCACGATTTGCCAGGTGAAGGCGACGGTCATGTACCTGCTGCTGTTGATGCTGATCAACAGGATGATCCAGTTGCCGATGACACCCCGATATACGAGGGATCAGACGTTTTCAAGTCTCCAGTGTTAGCATTAACTCTGGCCTATGTGATAAGACACCAAGTTATCGGGATAGGTTTGCGAGACTTACTGAATGTTGTTGTTCCTGGGTGTCTTTCCAAAAGCAAATATTATTTTGACAGATTGCTTAAAGTAATTGGAGACAAAGTCGAGTTTCATTTTTACTGCCCCGAATGCCATTCATTGCTTGTTCATGATATGGACTACACATGTTCAGATTGTGATTTAGTTTTTGATAGATCAGTTTTGTCAAATGCTGGTAATTATTTTCTGACATTACCTCTTGCTCATCATCTCAAAGACCTTTTTGAAAACCGCAAGCTTAGTAAACAGGTCATCAAAACTGTTATTAATTACAATACATGTAGATCTGATTTGACTGATGAAAGTTGATAGGAATAATTACAAGCGTCTGGTCCGTCATTCATAATTCAGCCGTAGTCCATTAGAGAATATCCGCGTCCATAATCCAAAGACCTATTCCATATTACATATAACAGTATTAGCACCAAATTCAAAAAGACAATCATAGTATACATAAACATAGGCTTGTTTCCTACTCGAGAGAAGTGGTCAAAAGTTTTCAATGATGCCGGCAAGACATCATGATGTTCCAAAAATATCAAATCCGTATCGCTGATCAGTATTCTTAATCCAAAATATTCGTTGTAAACTCGTCATCTAAAGAACGATGTATCTCAGTCACGCTTTGATTGTGACTGTTCCCCGAACTGCAGTCATTTTTGTCTGAAACAGACAATATTTCATTGTCATTTTTTATGATGTTCCTATTTTCAGGTTTTCCAAATTTTCAATCTGGCCATTGTTGTGTACAATTATGTGATGGTGTAGTCTGGCAGGATATACAGGGAACATCTCATTGTACTAAATGTACTGCTATACTTTGTGTTTGTGATCCTGAAGGACAGTGCTCCAACGGAAATATACAGACACTGGCTGCTACTGGTAAATGGTATCCATTTACTCATGGGTCAGAGTGTATCAGAGGATGAAACTGACCATGCTAGAATTAGTTTGGGTAAGTTTGTTGTTGGTGTACCAGGCCTTTATGGCGAGGACCACTGTAGTTTTAATGTTCATCTACTCATCCATTTAGGTAATTCTGTGGAAGACTGGGCCCCTTTTGGGCCTCATCTGCCTTTATTTAGGAAGGTGCAAATGGTCAGTTGTTGCATATGTTTCATGGAACACAAGCGGTTCTTTTACAAATAATGAAAAGCCCAACGAGAGCTTAATCGTTTTGCAGAATGCCACTTACAAAATGCCAATGTTATTGTCTCTGATTTGTATGGCAGGCTTTCTAGTAGAACTCACGTTGTAAAGAAAGCTGTGAAAGAAGATCAATTTTCCCTATTAGGCAGTGGTGTTAACTGCACACTTTGTTTAAGGATGTCCACTGGTCATTTTTGACTTTGGCAGCCATTTTGCCTATTTTTCTATTGGGTTATCTTCCTTCCCTAGGTTAAGAGATGGGGATTTCCTTTAAAAGCCTTCTAGCCGAGAATTTTGCACACCAACATCCATCCAATTTGCTAAATTTTGATAGACATTGTGTTTATCTGCAATCAGTAAGAATATAAGAAAAAGTTAAATACTATTTATATGTACCCATTTGCATTTTTGACGTTATATCTTACATCAGTGTGTCAAATATTTTGTAAATACTGAACAATGGAAATAATAATAAAAGATAGTGTAGTCATGTATTTTCTTATCATAATAAGTTGCAATATTGGATTATGTATTTAGGCCACCATGGTGTAACATATATCGTCAAAGATGTACCATGGTCAATTCACCATACATGTACCTTAGTTCACCACACTTGTACCATGGTACACCACAGTTGTGCCATGGTACATCAGGGTTGTACCATGGTTCACCGTACTTGTACCATGGTAAACCATAATCTAACCATGGTAAACCATACATGTACCATGATAAACCATAGTCATACCATGGTAAACCATACCTTTACCATGGTAAACCATGTTGTACCATGGTAAACCATAGTTTTATCATAGAAATCTACGGTACTATTTTATGACATTCTACAAATTCTAAGTATTGAAAATTAAAAATTCTAAGTATTGAAGTTAATAACTTAGTAATTACTAAGTTATTAACTTCTATACTTGGAGTTTTGTTTGATCGTCGCTATATAGCTGAAATATTGCTGAACGCGACGTTGAAGCTTAATTCTCTCTCTCCATATTTCTAGCTCAAATATCCAGTACTTACATTAGATGGAATTGAAATTAAGAGAGTAAAAGAAGTCAAATTCTTAGGAATATTGTTTGATCACCAATTAACGTTCTTATCGCATATAAATTGCTTGAAAGCTAAGTGCACGAAATCTCTTGATTTGTTGAAGGTAGTTGCCAGCTGTAAGTGGGGAGGAAATCAGGCGACGCTTCTCCATTTATATCGATCACTTGTTCGTTCTAAGCTTGATTATGGCTCTTTTATTTACAACGGTACAAGCAATTCAAACTAACAAAGCTAGATCCTATACTCCATCAAGGACTACTTTACCTCGGATCGTTCAGAACATTACCTAAAGAAAGCTGTCGAAACAGATGTATCTCCTTTAGAACTTCGAAGAATTAAACTAGCACTGCAATTTATCACAAAATTGTGATCTAATAGCTCAAATCTTGCATATAACCCTCAATACGTAGATTTGTATTTGAAGAAACACTCCAGTATTCCATCTCTTAGAATTCGTATGAAACCACACATTGTAGCAGCTGGTTCTAAGCTTAGTCAAATTTTACCTACTGTAAAACATGTTTCTTTCGCGTGCATGAAACTTACGCGATTTTCGCGAATGGAATAAATCGCGAAAGTTTCATGCACGCGAAAGAAACATGTTCATATGACAATGACAAAGACAAGAACGCAACAACAACGACAGAGAAAGGACATGAGAGCAATTGTTTTCGACATTTGCACAGCTTTAATGGTCGCGCCACCTAAGCTCTAATCAGAAGCGACTGTTTAAAGCCCCGGATACAGTTTAATATACGAGTATACTAGTACAATTAATTCTGCTGAATTAGTCCCAAGACTGTGAAGCAAGTGTAATACTAGAATCGATCGTCAATGCCCTCGTATGCCGCCTTGATGCCGGCCGTTTGGAACCCCTGTAGGATAGCGGACGTGTTGTTTCTGAGTTGTTCGTGGGCCTTCACTATCCACATCGCGTGTTTAGGTTTCAATGTGGAAAGTTTCTAGTCAACTTTGATATCCTATACAGATTTTCCACTTTTCAGCCCTTCCAAAACAATGTCTCCCTACCACGCGGTGAACTGGTCTTTCAGAGCGGCTTTGAAAGCTACATTCCCGATGAGATCTAACGGCTGGAGCTCTTCTGTGTGGTATTTATTTACTCTAGCGGAGTACCTGCATAATGTCTCGCGATATAGGGTTTGTTTACCTACGGGAATTCCTTTCAAGTCTGAAACAGCGGGATTGGATTAATCTGCCCCAACAGTCAGGAAACCTCTGTATCTTCATACAGCTAACGCCGCCTCTCGTTAGACTCGTGTTGATGCTGTGAAACGACCACACTGAGCGCACCCACATGTGAATACACGTGGCTTTGCCGATTTTGCCGCCACCGGCATATATTTCCCATGTCTATTAGCATGATATATTTGCAAATCAATTTTTTTCTGGCACAGAGAGAATCGCGAAAGTTTCATGTCGCGAATTTTTTAAAATTGAAAAATCGCGAAAGTTTCATGTCGCGAAAGTTTCATGTTTTACAGTAACAAGCTCTTGGCAGTTAGCCAAACCAGAGGTAGATAATACAATGACGAAATATAAAAAGGCAGACAAGAGCCATCTCGTGTATACACAAGAATTTGGTCTATTGATAGAAGAATACAGATCTCATCAGGCTATTTATACAGATGATTCCGTAAACTGGGGTGTATTCGGACGGATTTGAAGGTTTTTCTCACCACATTTCATTTTTCTACAGAATGTGATCATATCTGGCACAGATATTTAATGACGTTCCGCAAATAAACTCTTAAAATTTAGTCTATATCTCATAAGTCTTAATTAGGCTAATTAAGTCTAAAATTGTACAAATTCACCCCAGGTGTTGGGGTCAATTCGGACGAGCACTAATTATGCGACGTCAGGCGAAAACATGCATACTCTGAGGACTATTCGGACATCCGGGCGCTAAGTAAAACCGCTAGAGCCAGTTTGGAGTCATTTCGTTGGATTCCATGACCTGGGAATAAATTTGAAAATGGGCCAAAGGGAGATAACTCTTGGTATCATGTAATGTTTTTATCGGCTTTAATTTGTGATGTGGCTTCACGATTTCGTAAAATTTGTGTTTTTGCGAGCATAAGCACCTGATAACGACATTTTCCAGTTAATAAATGGGACAGAACACCACGGAAATATCTTTATCGGTTATTCCTAGCGTGTCAGAATTCACCCCTTTGCTAGGAAGAATTCCAACCAATGGTACAAACTAAACATTCCTCGAGAAAATTTGCTTGTTTTGTTTTATTTTTTGGTTCCATTATATCGCCAATTATTATGCGTTTCGGAAAATATCCATCAACATATGGCCAGGGCTTTGAACTTTCGTGACCAGTAAAAGTTTGCAAAAATTGAAAAAAACGAGAAAAAAAAGTGTACTGAGTTTTCAAACTTCCAGAAAATATCTCTGGTGGCTAAGATGATCATTTCGATGTCGTTTGATAACCTACCTGTGAGAAAAGAAAATAATAGAACAAAAAACAAGGTTTGCTTATTAATAAATGCAAAAAAATGAACTTTGTACTTTTCTTGGTCTTTTGTTCAAATTCACCCCACTGTCCGAATGCACCTCAGTTTACGGTTCTAAAGATGTTGAGAGAGTAGCGTGTGCTACTATTTTTATTTCTAAAACTAAAATCTGTCGACTTCCAGGTAAAAGTTCGAGATTCACTGCCGAAGCCAAAGCTCTGTCAGCTTTAGAAGGAAGGGTCTACTATAGGAGGAAAATATGTCATATTCTCAGATTCACTGTCGTGTCTTCAAGCGATTAAATCTGGAACTTCAACTCATTCCACCATTTTGAATATTCTACAGTTATATGGCTGTAGATTTCAACAATAGATTGATATTGTGTTTTATTGGTTGTCTAGTCACGTTGGCATCAAAGGGAATACTGAAGCTAATGAAATGGCTAAGGCCGCCCTAGGTAATGAGGTTGATCCTGTTGGATCCCATATAGCGATTTCAGACCCTCTATTTGTGCTCGTGCGAGAATTACAAGCGTCTGGTCCATCATTCGTAATTCAGCCGTCGTCCTTTAAAGAATATTCGCGTCCATAATCCAAAGACCTTTTGGTCCCATATTTTTCCCCTTTTGTTCCATAATTTTTCCTCCACAGCTTACATATTTCACCAATTTATTATCTGTATATCGTTGGATTCTGCTGGTGGATTATTGATCCCCGAGGCCTGCCCTCTGTACATGCCGTTTGACAAATATATGTAGGTTTATTGTCTTGTTGAGAAAATAGAAAGCTGTTTCAATCTTTATGGGATGCTGTGGATAATAACAAACTCCATGAGTTTCAAAAAAGTGTATGCTATACTCATCTGACGAAATGTTCCGATCAAGCCATGATGTAGAACCGGCCATACACGATTAAAAAAGAACCAGCCACGAAGATCTCACAGTGAAACATATTCTGGTCGACTGTAAGAGAGAGAGTGAATTAAGGTTTAACGTCGCGTTCAGCAATATTTCAGCTATATAGCGACGATCAAACAAAATTCTAAGTGTTCAGTTTAATAACTCAGTAAATTAATGCATTAAAACATGTACATGCATTAAAATGTATACAACAAAGCGATCTCTCTCAAATAATCTAAAATACAATCTTTTTTGTACGCGACTAAAAAGATCTTCAAAAGTAGAAGCTCGATAGATTGTAAGATTCTTTTTATCGAACATCTACTTTAGAAGATCGTTTTAGCCGGGTAAAAGAAAATTGTATTTTAAGTTATTTGAGAGAAGTCGGTTTGTTGCAGAAATGTTAATGTATGTACATGTTTTTGATGTGTTGTGTTGATAGCTGGGTTATTAACTTGTTTTCGTGTGAATACTTTTTGATCGTCCCTATATAGCTGAAATATTGCTGAACGTGACGTTACACCTTAATTCTCTTTCTCCCTTTAGGTGTCAGATATCGTCAGTTTTTGTTTCATCTTACATATTTCACCAATTTATTATCTGTATATGGTTGGATTCTGCTGGTGGAGTATTGATCCCCGAGGTTTGCCCTCTGTACATGCTGTTTGACAAATATATGTAGGTTTATTATCTTGTTGGGAAAGTTACCGCACGACGTCGGTCAATACAGTTTAGTTTTCTGGGTATTCTTGCATTTACCATGTTTACCCCATGTTGGGGCGTTTACCCTATCAGGCTTCCTCGATGCTCATCCATTTACTTATTTCAGCTGATCTGTCATCACAGCTCCCGAATTAGCGTATCTTCTGCCGCATAATTCGGTGCTAGAGGCCGTGTGGTTACTTCCCAGTTTCCACATGAACCCCAGCAACAAAAGCGCGGCTGAAAGACTAATTAAAGGCAGCATTAAAAGGGTGGTGAAAAACGATGCAACGTACTGGCAAGAAGTCTATGTGTGTTTATTTCCAGATCATGTCAATAATTTTGTCCACTGCATGCTATACAAAGTCGCAGCAAACTCAATGTAGGCAGTCACTTGACAACTTGACTCAGAAGACAGTAACATCGATGTCTCTAGACGGTAACTATGTTATGAAAAGGTTTGCTCTAATGTATATGTACTCTGCCAGAGAAGACTCTGCCGAAGAAGAATAAACCTCGTGTGTTTATAAACACGAAAAACAAATAAAGAATGAACCTCGTAAACCTCGAATCCTATGTTCACAGAACCACCTTGCATTTCATATAAGTATACTAAATCTATAGCTATCCAAATATTTGATTACTCTAATGCTGTCAAGGAGTTTGACTGGAACACGTCGGAAGGCTATAGTTGTGATTGTGAATCGTCGAACTTTATCTATACACCATTCAAACATATTGTTACTGGAAACCTTGATATAGTGAGTTATAAGGACCTAAGATTACTCCTGATGAAGGGACCTAAATACAGAGAGCCGAGAAGAATAAATCTGAAGGCCGACCAGAAGATAGTCCTGTCTGCATTAGAACAGTACGTTATTGATTGGTCTAAGCGAGAAAATGTTGAACCTACAGTACACGCTGATTGGCTGGACTTCACCAAGAGCAAAGTCGTTGAAACAATCGGCCATATTGACAGAAGTACACTTCCTCAAGCAAAACAAGTACTCAATTCGCAAGAAGTTCTACCAAATCTCCAGAGTAAATTAATCATAGTCCCAGCAGACAAAGCTCCAAATAATATAATATGCATATGTAAATATAACCATTACCAGATGCTGGTTAAAGAACTGAGTGAAGACATATCATCATCAAATACCTCTACTTACTCCCAAACTGCATTTACTCTGGAAGATTTATTTAACATATAAAGTTTCTCAGGAAAAGAGGATTCTGCTGGTGGACGTTTCGTCCCCGAGGCTCGCCCCCTGTACAGACCTTTTGGTCTTTGATATATGTTGGCATTTGTGGGAAGTTGATGCTGGGTCGACATCGGGCCTTACAGACTAGTCTTTTGTGTTAATTGCCGTCATTTACATCTGACGACGATACAGCTCACCAATCTTCAATGTACGAGTTGTCACAGCGAAACAGCTCACCAATTACCAGTATACGAGTTGTCAGAGCATTTCCATCATAGCTCTCTAGATTTGTATTTAATACCGCTTATGCCGGTGCTAGGGGCCGTGTGGTCATATCATCCAAGTTGCCACATGAACAGGTACAATAAAAGCGTACCTGAGATACAACACATATCACGAATCGTTAGATTCTTGGTATGTGCTTTAGAATAGGTTTACCAGAAGACTATTCTGTGAAGTCATATGACGCAGTCAGTATGTCGGCACCTCTTCCCACTTCCCCTTATATGTGTTGTAATTCCAACCAATCATAATGACATACCAAAGTATACTGGACTCCCAAAATGCTTAAATCACAATACAAAGCTAGATTCATAGCTAGTTCTAGAAGCTGCACCACCAAGCTTCTTTCAACCCTGTTGACGAGAGCCTTCAGGAGGTAAAAGCATTTTGGGAAAGGTTTTCTCGTCTCTCTATACTAAAATCCCTCATCAGGACCTTATTGATTATTAATAGTATCTGTGTTCAAGAAAACTGACAATATATTAATGTGGGAAGCCATAAAGCATTCTTTAGCTCTACTACATACAAGAGATATCATTTATGTGATGTTTCTTTGATGTTGCTTGAATTTCTCATTAAAAATATCTATGTGAAATTTGGCAACACTATATCAACAGCATATAGGTATTCCAATGGGTACTAATTGTGCACCCCTGTTGGCTGACTATATATCGCTTCTCTTATGAATATGACTATATTCACCAAACGCTATATAGACGATCTTCTCGCTGTGAATAATGGCTATATAAATGACACAGTGAAGAATATATATCCACCTACACTAGATTTGAAGGAAACTACAGATAACCCTACCGGAACATATTTAGACCTATATCTCCATATCTCTCGTCGACTTTAATACAAAAGAGATGATTACAATTTCGACATAGTAAACTATCCCTTTCTGGACAGTAATATTCTAGTGGGACCTGCATATGGCGTATACATATCTCGCCTAGAAGCATTTGCTAGATCCTGTGTTAAATGTGACCATTTTAATCACCGTCACAAAACATTGTTGCAGAACCTTATAAAACAGGGCTATACCATCAAGCGCCTCCACTCAAAGTTTCTCAAATTTGGCGATACATGTCGCATGCTAATAGCAAAATACGAGCGTAGCGTGCAAGATCTATGGTGTTAATTACGTTTCGTAACTTGTGTATAATTCCGCTTAACCCGGGGCTACGGGCCGTATGAACCCATGTACTTCAAAATCCTCATAGTGCTGAGATGAACAGACACAATCAAAACGTGACTGAGATACATCATTCTCTAGATGACGACTTTACAACGAATATCATATGGATTAAGAATACTGATCAGCGATACGGATTTGATATTTTTGGAAGATGATGATGTCTTGCCGGCATCATTGAAAACTGTTGACCGCTTCTCTCCTGCAGGAAACTAGACTATGTTTATGTATACTATGATTGTCTTTTTGAATTTGGTGTTAATCCTGTTATATGGAATACGTCTTTGGATTATGGACGCGGATATTCTTTAATGGACGACGGTTGAATTATGAATAACGGATCAGACGCTTGCAATTTCACCATTAATGTACCAACGTCGTTTGGTTCCTGATTTCTGGGCAACATTAGGTCTTTCCTGATCCGTCTGAACTATTAAGGTTATGCAGAATTCCTCTCCTTCAGGAATTAAGACGTAACAAGCCCTAACAACTTCACCCGGTTTGCAAGGTGTAGAATTGGTTATACGGAGCAGTTATGGCCATCCATCATTAGAGTCAGCGAATAAGTATAGGGGTTGCCGCATGTCACGCTATGATGTGTCTGTTACAAAAGGACTGTAGGTGATTCTCCGAGAAATAATGTTGGTAGATATAAGACAAGAACACTGTCCGAACCCGAAAGACCCGAAATGATGATGAATAAATGAAAGTTTCATCGCAGCCTCGTGATATTAGATGCCTGCTTGGAAACTGTCTCAACATAGGCTTCCAACAAAAGTCGCTTGGTCCGATTCATCTGCCAAAATCCCTCAAATTTTAGTCCATTGTCACATTTTGAGCAATTTGCTTGGAACAAACTCTTCAAACGTACTTCTTAAATACTAGCCAATTGCCGAGAACACACCCTCAACTTCTATCCATTTAGTTGAGAACAAATTTTAAGAGTCTCACTCACTCACTTATGCTGCTTTTTTAATTTCAATAGCTTGGAACAACTGTCCGAACACGGTCCTCAAATGTGTCACTGTCAATTGCTGGAAACGAACCATGCGAACGCAGCCACACATTTCTACCTTCGGGAAGAGTACGGTTCTTCTATCTCGGGTTTAACTGGTGTCCAAAAGGCTTCAGTCGTCAAGCAGTTTATTGACCAGACTACAAATCAACATAATCATATGAATTGAAAACAAGCTATGAAATCCACATAATTTCAGTTGTAAGAATCTGCCATTACGTGGAAGCCAGAAATCGGATACATCATTGGTTGACACACGACACAACTCGGGAGAATACCGTAGGATTATGAAACTGAAAATATTGAATCTAAAATTTTTAATCAGAGTGAATGATGACATTCACTGTAATATTATGCGATGAAGTTTCGCGCTAATAATTGACATTGGAGACAGAAAGTCAGCATATCAAAGAATACTAAATGTCGTATCAAACACTTTTAATATTCCAAATGATGTACCACTGCCATTTTCTCTGTGGCAAATTCGCTTATCTTTCGAACTAAACGTTCGAGGGTTTTGTACAGATTAACAATGTGATTATATTAGATTTAGCTGTGTTATTATATTGTCGTTGAAAGCACAAGAAAAGAGAACATCCTCGAAAGAAATACTCAAGAATCAATCTGATTCACCACAACAACAATATTCTGTGAACGTTTAGATATTTTAACAATACATCAACCATTTGGCTGAAACTGTATATAGTTTTTTTCTTCAAATTGATGTCTGCCTGGAATTTGGTGCTAATAATGTTATGTTATTAATTTATTTCGATTATAGATGAGGAAATTATTTATGGACGACAGCTTGATATTCAATGGTAGATTCGATATTTGAGTCTATGGAATATTTCAATGCGAGAACTACATATCCCAGATTCGCGATTAGCTCACGAATATTTACGAAAAAAGAGCCATTCCCAAGGTGTATTCCATGCCACGAAGATCTCACAGTGAAACATTCTTATCGACTGTATAGAATTTACGAATGTAGGAGATTCGTTTTATCGAGCAGCTACTTTAGAGGATCTTTTTAGTCGGGTGAAAGAAGATTGTAAGTAAGGTTATTTGAAAGAAATCGCTTTGTTGTATAAGTTTTAATGTGTGTATGTTTTAATGTGTTGGATTACTAAGTTATTAACTTGAATACTTAGAATTCTGTTTGATCGTCGCTATATAGCTGAAATATTGCTGGAGGCGACGTTAAACCTTAATTTTCTCTCTCTCAAGATTCGCGTTGACTTTCTGTCTGGAAAGTTGCAGTTTCACACTCGACGCTTAACACGGTTTTAACCCGGGCTAAGGGCCGTATGAACATCGTGTGTTTTAGCATCTTCATTTTGTTCAAATAAACAGTCACAATCAAAGCGTGATGGAGATACGTCGTTCTCTAGAAAATGACTTGAAAATTCATTTCGATAATGGAGCATGTCCAAATTTCGGCCGTGAATTGCGGTCCATTTTTCACGCAGGCTCGGTCCGATTGAGGCGTGCTGCAGCCAGACTTTGTTGTCTGCGCGGTCGAAAGTTCACGCTGACCCGGTCCTTTTTGACCGGTAATTTTGGACCATTCCAAAACTTTCTCTCCACCGCGGCTCGAATAAAGTTGTTCGCCGACCAATAATGCCCACATCCAGAAAGGACTGATCCCACTACAGGGAACGGCCCATATGGACCGGTCGTGTTTGGGCGTGGGTCGGTCCAACGCCGAGAGAGACCGTGTACACGGTCTGTTTTTCACGCGGAAATGCAAATAGAACGGTCCGAATTTTGACATGCTCCATGAAGAGACCTGGTCAGTGATAAGGATTTTATGTAAAGAAAATCGTGATGTCTCGCTGTCATCGTTGAAAAGTGTTGACAGCTATTTTCTTGTGGGAAAACACTCTTTTTTAATTTTCATTTTCTGCATATTTGAACGTGATGCTAGCTGTCGTATGAAAACGGGTTTTCCATTATCGACGCGGAAATTCTTTTTTGGACGATTGTTGAATCGTCACTGTCCGACCTGACGCCTAGAATATCCGAAAGTATATTCGATACCCATAGGGTCAAAAGGCTCTTATTATCGGACGTCCAACCACTTGAAAGGGATTTTGTGAAAATGTATGATTGTGGTTTTCTCTTATTGAAATTTTAATTATCTGCATTATGTCCAATATGTATAAACAAATTAATTCCTTGATGCCACCAGAAACTGTTTGAACATGGAATCGGAATTCAGCAGTCGACTGGGCGTATCGTACTCGACAATCTGAAAGCAAACAGAAATTATCTCATTTACTACGTAATATCGTTTACACAGTGAAATTATTAATTCTTCAAAGTATCGTATTCCCTTTCGATGGAGAAAAATACACAGTTGTACAAGCATTACAGAAAAATTAACACTTTGCTATATTCCACCAGCTTTGTTTCAATTTCTTCAAGGTCTCCCCCCTGGTTTTTCCGTAAGTTATTTCCCCTTATATTTCTACTGTAGCTGTCGGAGATTTAAGGCGTCATACGACAGTCATCATTCACGCACAACGTAGAGTATTTAGTGTTCATATCAATGAGATATTCTAGAATATACTATTAAAAATTAAATTCAGCTAGTTATAAAACAAAAATACCATTCCTCTGTCCATAACGAGGATTTTATCACAATCCAGCACAGTGTTGAGGCGGTGAGCTATGATAAGCATAGTGCAGTCCGGAAAGGCCGTTCGGATAGTTTCCTGTATAAGCCCGTCTGTTTGGGGGTCTACAGATGCAGTAGCTTCGTCAAGTAACAAAATCTGTAAGTAGATTTGGAATACATAATGACAGTTGTGTAACCGGCAAGAATCGTTAGGAAATACAATGTGTAAAGTAAAAGTCATAATAAATTTTCAAATACTGTTCAAGGTAAACCATACCTTTCAATGATTGTTTTGATAGAACGAAACAATCTCTTGTTCTATTCTACCAAATCTCGTCATGATATATGAGCATGCTGACATTCTACCAAAGTTTGCGACGTTTTTCGAGATTAAGAGGTGCCCCTGTAATTGGTGGTGCACCTTAATTATTGGGTCACAAGAGAATAGAATGATTTATTATGTGAAATTGTATGTTAAACCTTCCATTATTTTTATAAGAAACCAATTGTAATTATGACGAAAGCATAGTATAGGGACTGGGGGTGGTATTATACAATTAATTGAAGGTATATTGGACTAGGTTTTACAATTTGATCATTTGCTAGATCCCGTGTCAAATGTGACGGTTTTAATCAATGTCACTAAACATTATTGCAGAAATGTATAAAACAGGGCTATGTCATCAGGCGCCTCCACTCAAAGTTTTTCAAATTTGGATATACACATCGCAAAATACGAGCGTAGCGTGCAAAATCTATAGCGTTACGTTTCGTAACTTGTGTCTAATTCTGCTTAACCCGGGGCTAGGAACCGTATGAACCCATGCATTTCAAGATCCTCAGTGTACATATGAACAGTCGCAATCAAAGCGTGACTGAGATACATCATACTCTAGATAACGACTTTACAACGAAAATCATATGGATAAAAAATACCGATCAGCGTTACGGATTTGATATTTTTGAAACATCATGATGTCTTGTTGACCACTTCCGTCTTACAGGAAACTAGCCTACATTTATGTATATTATGATTTATTTTTCTAATTTGGTGCTAATGCTATTATGTGAATTAGGTCTTTGGATTATGGACGCGGAAATTCTTTAATGGACGACGGCTGAACATTGGACTAGACGCTTGTGTGTATGACCGATTTCATGAAACCTCACTTGACCTGACTTTGTCAAGGGCGATTTTAGTACTTGACCAAGTGCACTTCACAAAATTCTTAAATGTTTCAAACGTTTTTGTCCGCACTTGGTCAAGTGATGTTTGAATGAGTGCTTTTGTGCATTTTGGTAATAGATAATACCACCCGTGGTGTGTACACAATATGTCGTGATGTAGAATGGTGCCAAATATTCGTTTTGTACCAATTTGGAATCTATGAGATGAAAGGAGATGCCCGTGCGTGCATTATGGTACACGGGTACACAAACACATTTGTCGACCCTCTCCTCTCAGTCGTTCAAGTACGTTTCGGTTTCAAGTGACATCCTACCACACCTGAATTCAATTGCGACTTCAGATCCAAGTGAACTTGATGAAATGAAAAAAAACTTGATAGTCTAGGTGAGGTTTCATGAATCGACCCCTGGTTTGTAGCCTCTGATGGGGGAACTAACTCTACCGGTATCGCTGTCCGAGGAATTCCGAGGATGTTTCAATTCTGTGAAATCCAAACATTTTCCTCAAGAAGGGTGTGACGTAATTTTCCATCATTTCTTGTTAGAAACAATATCTTTTAATGAATACTGAACTTTTTAATCAGCTTGCAACGTCACACGTTTTAGCGAGGATTCGGTCGCTGTCGTTTTCGATTTCAAGTGCGATTTTCAAGGGATGTCCTATCACATAATCCAATTGCGACTCGAGATTCAAGTGAACTTTCATGAAATGAAAAAAAACTGATTTAAGGGAGGTTTTCAAGTGCATTGAAAATACAAGTGCGAAAATTGTCTGAGGTTTCATGAAATCGAACCCTGGTTTATAGCCTCTGATGGGGGAACTAACTCTACCGATATCGCTCTCCGAGGAATTCCGAGGATGTTTCAATTCCGTGAAATCCAAACGTTTTCCTGAAGAGGGGTGTGAGGTAATTTTCCATCATTTCTTGCTAGAAGCAATATCTGGAATTTTAATGAATACCGAACTTTTTCGTCAGCTTGCCACGTCACACGTTTTAGCGAGGATTCGGTCGCTGTCGTTCAGGTACGTTTCGATTTTTAGTGCGATTTGCAAGGGAGGTCCTACCACACCTCAACTCAATTGCGGCTTGAGATCCAAGTGAACTTTCATGAAATGAAAAAAAACTTGATTTAAGGGAAGTTTTCAAGTGCATCGAAAATACAAGTGCGATAATTGTGTGAGGTTTCATGAAGTCGACCCCTGGTTTGTAGCCTCTGATGGGTTAACTAACTCTACCGATATCGCCCTCCGAGGAATTCCGGGAATGTTTCAATTATGTGAAATCCAAATGTTTTCCTCAAGAGGGGTGTGACGTAATTTTCCATCATTTCTTACTAGAAGCAATATCTGGAATTTTAATGAATACTGCACTTTTTTGTCAACTTTTAACGTCACTCGTTTTAGCGACGATTCGGTCGTTGATTTTCGGTCGACGTACCAAAAATAATATATTTCCATATACTAGTTGTATACTTAGAATAATTCGAAAGCATCTCATTCTCGATTAACAACAAGCATCAGATTCGACATTCAATATTCAGCCTTCGTCCAGGAAAGAATTTCCGCGTCAATAATCGAAAGACCTATTTCGTATGACAGATAGCAACGATTCCAAATGTATCCGAAATGAAAATATTAAAAACACAAGATGGTTTCGTGCCAGATCGAAACGGTCAGCAATTTGCAATGATGACTGCAAGACATAATGATGAAGACATAAAGATCGACCATTACCAGAACCCACTTTCGTCCACGATCCCTAAACGAACAAGTATTTTGTGTTAAAATCCTTAGGGGGATATTCGATCTTCGTGAGACCATTAGCACCTTGCAGCTATTTTAAGTATACAACAAAATGTATGCCCACTGACAAATTTATTGCATAGTTAAGTGAGAAGAGGGCGTTCTTTCTCACGAGCTTATGGAACTATAACATGGCGATTTGTCGAATTTTAACACAAGAGGCTGAATTCCCTAGCAAAAGTGCCCAGACATCTCAAAATAGGATTACAATAATAGAATGAAAAGGCTGCTATCTGACACAACAAGATCATGTATGCATATTACTGGAGACTCGACAGAGGGATAGGCATGACCAAAAGGTTGGCATTTTAGATCTAACGGTTGGAGAGCGCATAATGCTCATGAGTTTGAAGAGTAAGCTTGTGCTACCCCCGAAAATTCATTGATATTGATTTTCAACAAAACGTCAAACGTGTGTATGCTTTATAGATGAACCACTAAGAAGATACTCCCACCCCGATTCCACATCCTCATCCCGTCCTGGACATAGGGCTAAAAAGGCTCAATTTATCTGTTATACCCCTACTATTTTCTAAGAAAGCATGGTGACATCCTGTTTTTATTACATGTTCAACGAGAACTATATGCGTTTTGTATTATATAGCAAAAAGGGGAAAGTTTGACCAGAGAAAGTTTGCTTAAATGAGGTTCAACAAGAAAGAAAGTCCAATTTTCCCATGCATTGAGTGTTGTGGCTATCCAATAATACACATACATACATTTATCTTATATTAACCGGATGAATAAATAATGAAAAAATAAAAATCAGTATACAGAAATAAACGTCCTCTGAGTTTTGCAATTTGACAAAAGGGACACTCTTTCACATCGGTGTATATTGCCTTTTAGATTCCTGTCTCCGAAACTGTTTGTCCTGACTTATGGGTATACGACAAGGGTCACTCAGGTGTACAATACTCTCCGTAAGTGGAACTCTCCATAAATGAGATGGCAAATAGCTGTATCACGTGACCCACGGTAGAACCAGATTGCCCAACCTAGCAGTGATGAAAAACTTTTCTGTCGTTCTTAATTATGAAATTATTACGCTAAGTTTATAATAAGATTATAGACGAAGAGAAAGGCATCTGGTCTAAATACAGTAATTTCCACAAATTTCTCCCTAAGCTTCAATACTCAGATTATTGCTCATGATTCACTTGAACTTACATGTGTCTCTTATGAACGTGATATGCGATTTTTTGGAAGAGGAAAGGTTATGTGATGTTTCCATTGGAAAACCTCCTTCAGCTGTTACCTTTGTGGAGCCAAAACTTAGTTTACCCAATTCTCCGACGAGATTCGCTTTTCAGTATACATTCTAGCATGTATATAATAGTTTTATCTTATATATGACATTTTAGCTAGCTCCAACCAAAACTAATTTATTGTGTTCAATGTCACCATATATACGGTGGCTTTACTTTAGATTTGTTTAATGTGCCATGTTTTAGAAATATTAAAAAACCTAAATGTATAAGAAAAGCTAAAATAGATGCAAGCCCAGTTTTAAACGTTTGTCGACGGTGTTTTACGTCACCTGTAACTTACAGCTTTTATAGTGTACAATTTGAATTGTAAATTGTGGGGTTTTTTTTGCAGAATTAGAGAAATACATTTTTGAGTTAACCAACGTAACAGAGTTCTCCCATTGTCAGAGTTTGTAACCCCCGGTCTGTTTATCTGACAGTAGGAGGTAAACAATCCGATGTCACGAAAATGATCTAACAGTGCCAGTAGGAGGTTAACCTCGAACAAAATCACACAAATGATATGGTTTCGTAGTTACCTTTGATTTGCACAGAAGAGTTCTAGCCAAGCACAACAGCTGTCTCTCTCCCATCGAAAAGTTGGATCCACCTTCAGCAACGTTATGATCTAACCTACCAGGCAGACTGAGAATCTGTAGATACATATTATGCATATTACGGTCCATCCAATACCCAACGAGAAACTCAACACTAAGCATCAATCATACCCAAAAATAACGGACACGGCAGTTGACGGCTTTCTCTCACTTCACGCTGGCGATGGGCCAGCCGTTGAACTTTAACATGCAAAGGAAGGTCGAATATACACTGTTATTTCGTACTGGCGAAATATTGGATTACATTTTTCTTAGTATGTCGGATGTATCTAATTCACATTCTATATATTTTTAAAGGTTTAAATGTGATGAGAAATTCCTTCAAATCAAAATTCATCTAAAAATTGATGTATATTATCCCGATCCCCCGGTGATAGGATAGGCATGATGGGAAATTTGTATTGTATACGCCAATTGCTCTACCCTTAATGGAGCTCATGATAAATCTAATCGGGAAGTATATATTTACTGACACGTAAATGTCTTTTCACGAACAAGCATGATACATTTCTGAATAATTTGTTTGAAGTAAAACAAAATATGATCCTAACTTTTGCGAGACCGGCGGTAAGCCTACAGGCGAACAATCCTACACTGGACATCAATGCTTGGTTGATTCGATCACGGGCCTGGTTCTAAACACTGGTAGGCTACCTCCCGTAAAAACAAATCTGGGTTAAATATGACTGATTTAGCTCCCCTTATCCTGACGGTCATATTTTAAGATGGCGGATTCATTTTTTTCACTATAACTACTGAGAAGAGAAAAAAACCCTCTTTTAATAACTAAAAAAATTCCCCTTTTAGGAGTTGGTGGTTACTCACCTTATTTTTTAGATGACATAGAGACAGGGCCTCCCATATTTCAAAACTCGTACGAAGTTTGAACCTGTCAACGTTTGACCTGGAAAATTAAACACAATTTTGCAGGTCGAGGTACCACACGGTCTCTTCCGGCCCATATGGCTCCAGTAAACCGATGCGTGCAGTAATGGACTTGAAGCTAATCGTATGATAGCGATTGTCATATGATCGGGCTTTGTTACTATGTTGTGTTTAGACGTATATACGGAATGTTATATGTTTGTTGGATATTATTATTATATTATATTATATGTCGTTGTACACTGTTGTACTACTTCTGTATAATGTATATAGAGCAGTACAAATTCTCGTTGCATACGTCAGACTCGATCGTTATCTGTAGTTGGTAACGTTTTGTATGGCTATGATGCGGATATTTCAAAGCACATGCGTTATCCCAATGTTATCCTACGGGTTTAGTTACCTTTCGTGCACCTGAAGTCACCCCGCAAAACCAACAACGACCGACAAATAAGAATTTTATATCAAATTAGAACGAACAGCGATCTTAGTATATATATAAAAACTGTCAAAATCAGTTAGAATTTCAGCTATCTGACTACAAAAATCAGGTTTACACTTAATACTACCTATGCTGTGAATTTGAGGTGTTTTCCTGTATTTTAACCATGAGGACTTCATATTGAAAAGGCTGTATTCAATTGGGGAGATATCTCCAACCGAGGACTGTGCTCGTTTGACTACACTGGAAAAGCGTCCCCTATCAGAGAATTTTAGTTAATTCCTTATAGGATACCCTTTTCAATATGAGGTTTTCTCTATAAGAAACGATGATTAAAATACAGTTTTTGTTATTGGAAACGATGTTACTAATTGTGCAACTAATTGTGGAACAAGCCTATGTTTATGTATACTATGATTGTCTTTTTGAATTTGGTGCTAATACTGTTATATGGAATATGGACGACGGCTGAATTATGAATGACGGATCTGACGCTTGTAATGTAAGTTTGGCACTTATCTCTATTGCCAGAATCGGCATAGTGAAGTTCACATTTTTTCTGACTAATTTCGCTCAGTGATGCACGCGGCAAAAATATAAGCAAAGGAATGTAATGTTCACCGTGTTTGTCTAAATTCTAAGATAGCATGTTGAGAGTGAACATATTTGACTGAACTCAAAAGTCCAATGTTATTTCTTAAATAAAAAAACAACATGGTCAAATTATATTTTTTGGTTTTTGGATATGCTCTTTTTTAAGTAGTACTTCACTACAAGTCCGTTATTTATGGGTGTTTACCCTGAACTTAATGCTCAGTTAATGAAACCCCCTAATATGTTGATTAATGTTTCATGGCCAGTATGTAAATTCTCGTTATTGTGCCTACTTGATACATATTTCTTGGGAACAGATGCTTTTCTATCGATGCGCAGAGCTCATCGCAATTTTCAGCTAATCTTTAGCCGTTGTGGATACAGAGAGAAATCGGTTTGTTGCATACGTTTTAATGTATGTACATGTTTTGGTGTGTTGTGTTGGTTACTTCTGGATTGCCGAGTAGTTCACTTGTTTTTGTTGCAATACTTAGAATTTTGGTTGATTGTCGCTATATAGATGAAATATTGCTGAACGAGACATTGAACCTTAATTCATTCTCTCTCTCTAACGAAACAGCTTCCACCCTACAACATGCAGAGCTCATCGTAATTTGCAGCTAATCTTTAGCCGTTGTGGATACATATGCATTGTAATATCACCCAGATACCTGATAGTTCCGGCAAACAACACTGGGTCTTGTGGTATCAGAGACATCCTGGATCGTAAATCTTTCAAACCAATCTTAGAAATATCCAATCCATCTATAAATATTCCACCGGACTCTTTCTCCACAAGTCGGAATAGTGCTACCATCAAAGACGTCTTTCCTGGAGTAATGACAGCGACAACGTACATCGATTGGGAACAAAAAATAGGTTTTGGACATATCCTATTATGAAACGGATCAAGTTTTCTTGTAGTGATTTTTATAATGCCATTATAAGGACGGGTATTTGTATGAACTATATCGGATATAAAATACATGATTACACCAATATATCTCCTAATTATAACGGGGAGAGCCCGAAATCTTCCAATATACTTGATTTCCCGCTCTTCTGATTCTATAGTCTGAAAGTGACATATTCATCATCTATATCGAAAAAATATATATAACTACAACAATATATCTCGGAACTATAACGGGGAGAGCCAGAAATCCTCGAATATCATTGATTGCCCGCTCTTCTGATTCTATGTTTGGGTCGACTCGGGGTGTACTTTTAAAAGTTGTCCCCAATCTAGATGTGAGGCTATGAAAAATTCGTGCAAAAGTTTTGCCGATATTCTACGAGATTCCATAATAAGCTAATGACGACAAATAATTTGACATTGATTGGCGTATAGTTCACGGAGACGAACAACTTATTGGCGGTTGGTCTTTAGAATAGTTTAACCGAAATACTATACTGTGAAGTCATGTGACTCTGTCAGTATGTCGGCACCTCTCCCCACTTCCCTTATATGTGTTGTAATTTGATATGTTCTACATGTACCGCCTGAAAAAAACCCTTGACTTTCCGGCGGAAGATAGTCCTTCGAGTTATACTTTTATCACGTACGATCACATTTTGCCTTATTTGGATATTGTTTCTATTTTCGGTTTACTATGTTGGCCCACGAGCTTGTGTGTAATTACATGGGGCGTCATTTTAAAGATTTCTTCCAGCTAGCCATCTGATTGGCTAAAATATGTAGTTTGAAATTCGCACGGGATTTAAATGACGTTGATATCAGATATAATGTTCCGTGATATTATATTGTGTTTACAGAGATTGAGTTTTTCTATGCCTTAAATATTTCACACGCCATAGTTATGTTAGTGTTATCATACCTAGAATGACAGGGCGTGAAATCAACGATATGGTGAGATAGCGGTCCCTCGGCACGACGGATTCCTGTAATTCTTTGTACCAACGCCTTCCAGAGGTACGTATACCGATGCAGAATATTGTTCCAACAGTTGCCTAAAATTTCGTTGTATTAACAAAAAATAAATATTTATAGATCCCAGAATCGTCGTATTGGTCACAAATCACGAAATACTCTCGAAATACAGTAAGTCTCTATCACGCGAAAGTTGAATATTGAATTCAACCCATTAAGCCGATGTCGCGTCCGTTTATTTCAACGAATCCGAATGTCAAGGAAATTTTCAAAGAAGGAAGTTTTCTTACCTGCACCTGTTCTACCTACGATACCCACTTTTTCTTTAGCATGAACTCGAAAAGATATGTTGTGCAGTACTCGAGGGCGATGGGGCTGGTAGCGGAGACAGATGTCATGAAACACAATTTGTCCGTAAGGTGGCCATATGGGATGTGGGCGATAGTAATCCACGAATGCGGGTCCTTCTTGTGGAACATCCTGAAACAGAAAAATCTACTCTATATTTCCACTAATAATATAATGTAATGTAATAATATAATATGAAATAATATAATAAAATATGTTTCTCGAGAATCTGAAAATCTTCAGAAAGCCAGGAATTGACATTCATAATAGACCTTCATCAACAGTATCCAAATGTTTGGAATGGTTACAAAATCAAACGGATGGCATTTGTGTTTTGATCTGTACTTAACGTTGATATTTGACTTTATTGGTCACTTTTTGCACTCATATACGTGTAATAGTATACCCATTGAAGTTGAGAGGATAATAATGTTGGTTTTAGTATTCCTGCTGTTGAAAGTCAATTTAACTTCTTCCACATCATAATTAGGAGGTGTATGCTAATCAGATCGTAAGTGCCGTTTGAACAGCATGAATTTTAATCCGTGGTGTTCAAATGAACAGACGCAATCAAAGCGTGGCTGAGATACATCAAATTCCAGAAAACGACCGTGGAAATTCATTTGGGTGTAAAAACCTGGTCAGTGATTTTATGCAAAAAATATCATGGTGTTTGCTCTCGTCATTGGAAATTGTCGACCGCTTCAGGAAGCCATCTTCTGTTTTTTTGTTTGTTTTTTGTTTAATTTTCATTTCATGGTCTTTCGATTATAATTGTGGACGACGACTGAATATTGATTTATTTCAAACAATTTCTCATGACAAATTCGATTTTAGTTTTGCTAGGCAATGCATTATGCAAATATGCATATTATACATGGCCTAAGGATAAAGAGAACAATTATTTTCTTGCCTCAAATCTAAAAGGGCAGGCGTAAAACAGACAAACCTTGATATAGTTGTCTAGTCTTTCAACGGATGTCAAATTACTCTGAATCTCATTGAGGTTTCTGACGATCTGTGTCGAGATACCACAAAGCTGAAACAGAAGATAGTACGTATGGCATAGATCACTCTTTGAACCGCAAACGTTCGAATTTCTGTCCAACAACCATTAAGTGCAATACGGGTATTGCACTTGCTAATTTAAGCCGTACGACTCGTATCTTTCCGCTAGACTATGCTAGGTAATTTAACATGGAAAATGCCTTCACTCATTTGAAATTTTGGGGCCAGTTGTCACACTATTGACCATTAATATTTCCATCAAAAAGTGTATCCATCCAATATTTTCTAAAATGGAAATAGTGAAAGTAGGAGAGAGAGAGGGAATTAAGGTTTAACGTCGCGTTCAGCAATATTTCATCTATTTAGCGACGATCAAACAAAATTCAAGTTAATAACTCAGAAAACTGATGCATTAAGAACATGTAAATACATTAAAACTTCTACAACGAACCGATCTCTCTCAATCTAAAATACAATCTTCTTTTACTCGACTAAAAAGATCTTCCAGAGTAGCTGCTCGATAAAAGTTATCTCTTACAATCTTAAAATCTATACAGTCGATAAGAATATGTTTGACCGTGAGATCCTCGTGGCATGGAATACACCTTGGAACTGACTCTTTTTCAGCAAATGCTCGTGAGTTAATCGTGTATGGTCGATTCTACATCGTCTAATCATGGCCTGATCAAAACGTTTCTGACTGTTCAGATGAGTGTAGCCTACACTTTTTTTTGAACTCGTAAAGTTTGTTATTATCCATAGCATCCCACAAAGATTGAAACAACTTTCTCACATAAGCACAGATAGATGGTCTGACATCACTGTATGGGATTCCAACAGGATCAACCTCATCATCTAGGGCTGCCTTAGCCATTAGTCAAGTATTGGGACGGCTAAGCCGAAATAGTGCTCGCTTTGCGATAAATCTGTGCGATTTTGCACATGGACATGTTGAGAGGTATGGATGATAATAAGATTAGATCAATACTTCAGTCACACTCGCCAAAGCTTCACTCCAATCGTAACAGGAACGCGCTCGCTTGCTCATCGAAAGCCATCTTCGCCGGCTGACACTATCTGGCCGGAGTAGGGCGGAACCACAGTGAACTTTCTTGTCGCACTGAAACGCAGAAGCTCATCAAAGAGCTTATCATTTCGAGCTATCAGACCTTCATGAATCAATCCAGAGTGGCGGGCACCAGCTTTTCTTCAAAATATTTGTCTTATTCCGCGTGAAGGTGCTAACACATATACTTTTTCTCTTCGAATAATTCTTACATCAACAACATAGTCATTATGGACCCACATATAATTTATCCATCACCCTCCCCGAACTGCGGTACACCTCAAATCACCCAAGGCCGATAGGTTTAATAATGTTTATCCACGGATTGAACTGTTTTGTGCAAGTAAAGTTCATTTCTATAATGGCTTCTCAGTGAAGTGAGGCAGTTGTCTCTTGTTACACTCTAGGTAGGAGGAAATCGGAGATAAGTAGCATGATGCAAAACACGAGCGGAGACAAATTTATAATTCTGGTAACGGTTGCTTGATGCTTTTCGCGCTGGCCACACCCACCATGTCATGCAATCTAAATCTGGTCCGAGCTGTCGAATGGAGTTGCTTTAATGGAATTTTATATAAACAAGAATGCATCACGGTATATCTTTCAGTAAAAATAACGATTAGTCAATTCGAACGAGACAGGAAAAATTTGTGACAAGGGGCAGGGAAGCCGACGGACAGACCTATGTGGTATTATTGTGTTTTCTTCGAGTGCGTGTCACGTAATGTCACATTGCCAAAAGCGCAAATCTGAATTTCAAAATCTGTATATTCCGAACTGAAGTCTTTACCCGGCGATTACTGATGACGACACCAAAAAAGTAAACACGTCAACATATCTGTCCACAAAACACTTCATTCGGGATGTTCAGCAAGGTACAGTTTGACATTCTACTGTATTTTTTCGCTGGGGTGGAGAAAATACGCAAACCATGCTTGAAAATGTGTGTAGATTGAAGCGATATGCAAGAGGTGAGAAAAATTGACGTCTGGCGACTAAAAAGCAACCATATGACTACAGTACCGCTCTCATTAAAAGTCAAGTCTTGCGCGGTAGAGGCACAGTAGCAGTGCGGTAGAGGCCCAGTACCCGCGCAGTACCAACGCGGTAGAAACGCAGTGGTCGCGCAGTAGCAATGCAGTAGCAACGCGGTAGGAGCACAGTAATTACTGCGCAGCCATTCTTGCATAATTACCGCGGTACGCGTATATTATTCTGGGATCACGAATGTCTAAATCTAATACAATGACTAAAAGATGCATGCATGCAAATGGTCCAGATACGGATTTCACTCAAGATCTTTTTTGCGTATCACTGTTTTTTTTGGAGATGAGAAAGCATCTGAACAGGGATATACAATAGTCATATCACACAGGATTTTTCCCAAAAGATGACGATCACACCGAGTTGAAGTTTTCCTTGACCATTATTCAAGAATTGTACAGTATTTACAATTAGGGTGCACTCTTGAGTTATCCAGTTCAGCCGGAAATAAAAAATGGGGTCCCCTCCGATCACCAATAGTCAAATAATCTTTAACGCAAGCCTGTTATATCCATATATTACCTGGAAGTGAATGTTTGTACCATTACTACAAGGCATATGCCATTTTTGTTGCCAAAAAGTCATTGCAACCCCTTTACAATTGCTTCAATTTTCCTGAAAACCCATCACAATGTAGGAAAAATTGGTCATATACGGTTCATTTTCCATAGAAATACACGTCTCGTCTTTTCATGTCGAGCAGTCAATTTTAAATGGTTAAAAAGAAACGGTAACTTTGAACTACCCGTTTTGTCAAATTTTCTTGCAGAAATTGAATTTCTTGATTTCATGATTCTCGCGTCAACCAAAGGAGCATAGCTGAGGCCATTGAAACGTTAATGACCCGAGATATCAACAACTATGAACGTAGGAAGATATATATAATGTGGTAAAAGCCGGTAGGCCTTATTATGAAATCAGGGAAGGGCAATTCCTGTGAAACCATGTGTGCAAGTTTGGCGTGATTTTTCCCATTTTGCTTTCCTGTTCATGTTAACTTGTGGGTGTTTAAAAGGATAGCGATAAACAACACTTGCTTACTATCCGCCGTATTTTGGATATCAGATCAATTACTTTTCCACTACCCCACATTTGTTTTGGTGGAATTTGCCACATCGAGCTGAGTTTTTAGGTTATTACTTAATAATCCCTTTGCTCTACAGAGTCAACATTAAACCAGCTATACATAGACCAGGATCGATGCCCAGCTTTTTAATGAAGCGAGATAAACTAAGAAAGCCTAACCAGGACTCAAATAAAAGCCACATTGACGGTCATTTTGCACTCTACTATCTTCGATGAACTATAAGAATAATTGTCAAAATATTCAGGTTTTACTATGTCAGTTATTGCCAGTAAACATGTCCTCATATATAACTACGGGGCGATATGGGGAAAAAACTGAAACAAAGATCACACCGCGGGCCAAGAGCGCTAGATTTCGCTGTTTCGTGAGGCTTGGCAAACTGAACGGCGATAACGTATTATTTGTACACAAGGATAACTTCGAATCATCCTGTATATAGTTCGTCTGTTCATCTATAGTTTATTTTAGCCAAGCTTGCGTCGCATGGCGACTTTTACAAAACTCGCCACCGGCCACGTACCGGAAAAGTTCTCCAGAGACTTGCAAGTGGCTAGTTTCTTCACAGTTAAAAGTCGCCAGTCGACGCGAGCCGGTGTTCTCCGGCGACTGGCAGCGACTTTTGCAATGTTGGTAGATAGGAACAAACTCGCCGCATTTTTCCGAATGTTTACATTCCAAAAGCTGGCACAAAGTCGCCAGTGGTCGGAGACCTCTCCAGCGTGTGGCGGGTGGCGAGTTTCCAAAAGTCCCCACGTGACGCAAACTTGGCCCAAATAGAACACCATATCAAGACGATGAGAGAAAAACGACCACAGGAGCGTGCGTCTGCGTACGATGACGTCACTTCCGAGCTCAACGCCCGGTGGTGGTGGTGGTGGGATCTGCACATATAGGGAAGAACTCGTGTCCCCCATCAGACTATATGTATTTAGACACCAATCCAATCCGACGCTATCCCAAGAGAACTGGAAAATAAGGCTTTCCACGACCAATCGGACCACTCTGAGTCCATCTCAACCTCAAAACATCCATTCCAAAGCCCATTTTCTACTGCGCATGCGCAGACAGACTCTATTCCTAACCTACACCTATCCAGCTTGACGCTTTCCCACGAGAGCTTCACACTAATGCCTCCCACAATCCATTCGGACCATTATGGGTCCACCTCGATCTCAAAACACCCCTTCCCATATACTTTTCACACAATTCACTGTCTGCGCGTGCGCAGAATGATGAAAACGGACGACACACTAGCCCATTTGGATGGTTCCCTACGAGAGCTTCACACAGATACCTCACTAGACCCAATCGGCCCAGTAGGGACCCATATCGGCCCCAAAACGTCCCTTCGCATGCTTCTTTGTCAACGGTGTATGCGCAGAATGGCGTCAGTTCCACGTCACACCCATCCTGGCGAATGCTCCCTCACGAGTGCTTCAGTATGATGCCTCACTCGACCCAATCGGACCATTAGGGGCCCAGTTCGACCCCAAAACGTCTATTCCCATACACTCTGCATACTGCGCATGCGCACACTTGCGTCAGTTCCACGACACACCCATCCCGTCGGATGCTCTCTCATGTATGCTTCACTCTTCACAATGACACCTCACTCGACACAATCGGACCATTAGGGGCCCAGCTCGACCCCAAAACGTCTCCATACACTCTGTCTACTGCGCATGCGCAGAATAACGTCAGTTCCACGCCACACCCCTCCCGTCGGATGCTCCCTCACCAGTGCTTCAGTATGGCACCTCACCTCTCTGCATACTGCGCATGCGCACAGTGACTTTTTCAAAACATTTCACCGCGTAACTTCGATGTTCTACGTGGTGAGACGAAGAAAACAAGATCCCACAACCCATACCGCAAATGACCAGGAGTGAATTGCCCAGTATGGACCTATCCACTGCGCCAGTATGGACCTATACCATAGCCGTATATAGATCTATGTAGGGGGAGATCACACTTGTTAGGCCATTGACCGGAAGTGACCTTTGACCCGGAAGTAACATTTGTCCCGAAAGTAACCTTTAACCCGGATCTGAGCTTTGACCCGGATGTCACGTGACTCCGCGATCACCCTCACGCTTCACCCTCATTTTTAATAAGGAATTTCGTCTTATATAACTACTGACAGGCTTTCACATTTTATATAAAATGCTAAGTATGGCAGAGCTATTAAAACCAACTACTGCCTAATTCGGAAAGGATGTTAACTCCCTCGTTCCACTAAAGGCACAGGAAACGCCCGCTAAATACACGTACACTCTAACTCACATGATTAGGGCTGGAACACTAAACGTGAAGTTCAATTTGAACACATGTTTCGGTTTAAACGTGTTTAGGTTTTAATCATATTGATTTCCAGGTTATAAACACATGGGCGTTTAGATTGTTAAATACGTGTACATGTGCTCAAATCGAATCTCACTTTAGTGCTTCGGCTAGCGATCAATTCATAAATATTTAATTACAATGCACTTAAAGGCACTAAGAATCAGCTTGAATAACTAATTATTTAATCATACTTGGATACCAAATAAATAATGTATATCAGAGCTATCGGTCATATATACAAAGTGTAGACAAATAGTGCTCTAATATAATCAAACAAATAGTCTCGAAGTTTCAGAATCTATAAATTGAAATAATTGATTGCCAGAAACATACTTACATGCAACCGACCCGAAGAGCGGCATCGATGTAGAGAGATCCTACCCTTGCCGAAAACGTATACAGTCTCAACGGAAAAGGACACACTCAAGAATGTATTGATGAACACAAAATGAAAATCGAATGAATGTGCCACTTACCTGATAAACCCAGGATGGTCGCCTTGTAAATCTCTCCCTCCCATGGCGCAAACACATCTCCATGTATAACTATTTTCCGTTCAAATGGACAGTTTTAATGTGGTGAGTCTTTCCGTCAATACAAAATTTGATGAATGCGTGCCTTGGAAATTACATTAAAAATACCACAAAGAACACATCTACATGTATGAATTACAAAGGAATACTGCAGGATCATTCACAATTTATTTACGATATAATTTTCGCAATATTTCACAGTGTAATTACTCGTACAGAGTACTAGTGATTTTCGGATTGAAACAGTTACCGTATTCGAAGGTCGTTTAATGAACAATCACCGATATGTTTAATAAATCCACGTGCTAAAACTCGCACTTACCAGCAATTCTTCTCCGCAGTGACATCGTTGAAAATGTAGTTTAGAGTAAATGTTCAGCGCCCAACAAGACGAATCTGTGAAATCTTAGAATGAGTTCGAAAGTGTCGTGTGGTGGACTTTCAAATAGGAGAGCAGAATGAAATATCGCTTTGAATAATTAAGACTAGTTAGATAATGTAAAGAATAGCTACTAATAATAATAACTAACTTGCTGACGCCACAGTCAGTGCAAACACAAGAATCAGCGGGCGCAGATATTAAAACAGAAAGCGCTTTCATAAGCTAACCGTCTATAACAATACAAACCTCAGTTTGAATTTCTTAAACTCGTACGGGAAAATCTGTAGTAACAACAACAACAAAATCTTCTCTTCTTTATCTCAGAAGAGAAACAGGCTGTTTGGCAGCTTTAACTAATTTTGACTCGCGTACAAACAGTTTGTATGAGTGATCATCGCGATGTCAAACCTGTTCCTCTCCATAAATCCACATAGACTAACAGGTTCATTCAACCAGGCCATTACAAACCTGGCATGTAGGGCTAAGAAAGCAATATTCTCTCTGAGAAATGCAGTAAATCCAAAAGAATTAAAGATCCCCCTAGCGTGTAAACTTTTTGATACGTGTATTCTATTATACAGCCTATATTGCTATATGGTGCTGAAGTATGGAATGGCTACATAAATAAGTCTCCATGTATATCTGCTGATATGGTAGAATCCATATTATGCAAGGACAATGCCAGAAACTGCGCATATTAAGTACCTTAAACAATTGATGGGAGTACACTTGAAAGCAATTAGCAGTGCTGGGGGAACTCGGAAGAACCCCTGTTAAACTGTCTGCTATTTTGAATACTGTAAACTTTTATATACATATTTTGTCATCTAACCCAACTTCGTTATTATATAATGCATACGTAGAACACATTGAAGCGAATAGATTGCTGAATTGCCGGAATTGGGTTCATTCTATAAAAAATATTGTATCGGAAGTAGGATGCTATCACCTTTGGGAAAACCAAACATGCAAATCTCCCAAACCAACTCTGAAGTACATTAAAACAATACTATTGATAAAATTTCGTAATATGTGGAAGGAAAAGATCTCAAAATTCAGCAAAATGGAAACTTACTGTACCTTCAAAACTGAATTGTCAGCTGAAGATACAGTCATGTATGTAACGAACAGAAAACATCGCGTTTCTCTGTTTCAGTTTCGGATTAGCGCACATCGGCTCCAAATTGAAAGAGGACGATACCATAATACACCTGTAGAAGATCGTTTATGTAGTGTCTGCAAGGTGATAGAAAATGAGAATCACTTTCTATTAGAATGTTCTAGATTTGAAAAAGAGAGAGAGATTCTATTCAATACTATTGACTCATTCATGCCCACGGTTATACCGAGACTCGGCCCGTATTTACTAGGTACTCTTATATGTCCTCAGTTGATCAATAAGTGATAGATGCTATAGCAAAATATGTCTATACCTGTTCTGCAAGGTTACAGTAGATGAAACCTAAATTACACTATGTATGTTAAATGCAAAATAGAGTAGTTTCCCCTGCCACAGTTACCAGGCGCCCACAGGTCGGGGCCTAATCAACAACACATGTATCTGAATAGTCTTTGATCGTATTTTTACCTCCGTCGATCAGACGGAGGTCTAGGAGAGTAACGTGAAATCTCCCGCCAAATAATTGTCATATGGGGAACCCACGACTCATAGGATTTCCAATAGGGGTTGTCATGGTTCCCGACGAAATTTTGACTTCCTGTTTGGACACAATTGAAATAATGGGGTTCCCCATTGCAATGCATTTCAATGGGCCTTGCTTCTGTAGTCGGGTTCCACTTCCCTTTGTGCGCACGAGGATTACCTAAAATGCAAACCGAGCACGTGTTCGGAAAGAAATTCGTCCACTGGCAAACAACATGTCGGCTGTTAGGAGGGCCATCAATTCTTCAGCACACACCAGGGATTCATACACGTCGTCTATAGGGGCCGAACGGCCAAATTGAATAAAAAACTCAATTTTCAGCTGTGTTTATTCAATTTTTGTTGTTTTGAAGGAAAATGTTCAATATTTTGAGTTTGCTTTAAAAACCGATTACGAATTGAGTTTTCTCCCCTGTTTGGAGACGGACGTCTGTGTAACAACAATACATTTCAGTCGGACTTGGACGAGAAAAGCCGACCGGTGGTGTTCTAGAACGGGATTTTCAGTAACATTCGGGTAAACTCATGGGGACGTTTTCAAATAGGAACCCCAAACCACAAAGTCGTCGCTTTAACTTCGAGCCACCTTGAACCGTGTTGTTCTTCACTCTGTGGAGTAGTAGTCCTGCCGTGCAACCATGGAAAGGTTCAGCTTATTTGCATACGGCTTGCATACGGCCAACCTATACTGTACGTTAGCAAGAGCGACAGAGTAGTCCCCCCTCATGTATTGCATCAGAGCTTTCACTTTCCACAGTGTATATACGGTATGTCGGTACAATATTATAGCGGTTATATTTTCCCAACGAAGTTCCGATCAAATGATTAACAATCGAGGGCAAGAACTTAGAAAAGTCGTCTAGTTAGCTTGTAATCAGCTACGTGATAACGCACTTATATGGTCGCCCGATTTAGTGATTTCTCAGGCTTATTTTCGTAACAACAACAACAAATGCTTGTTTTTTTCAAAGTTGTTACGTAGTTTATTCGTGATAATGCGTTTGGGTAGAAAAGAAAATGTTTCGCTAGACATTTTCCCAATGTCAGTTAATATATCATTAAATTGTCAGACGAACTTTCTTTAAGAAATTGGTCAAACCTCATGACTTCATCAGTGTAACAGCTGACAAGTTACATTAGGAAGCTTGCATCATGCTAATAGGTGGGCGTTTCAGTGACCGATTGTAGTGTTCTGTTAATATCCCAAAACAGAAGGAAATACTCTTATTAGAAAGATTGACTCTATATATTCTACATATAACTTTTTCTTATGTATTCATTTAAAAAGTTGATTTTCATAATCTATAATAATAAAAGCAAAACAATTTAAACAATTTTAAAACTAAACTTAAAATTAATGTATGGATCATTAAAAACAATCCCCAGCTAAATAGCTTACCAAATACCTGTGTAGGTAGTTAAGCAGAAATAGCATAGGGATGCTAAAATCTAAAAATATTCAATTTGATTTCGAAGAAGGGTCGCTAAAATTTAAATAAATTCAATTTTCACATTTAAAAACTCAATATTTTGCTGCGGGTAGCTATGAAAATGACTTCTATAAACCCCTGCACACGTGCTTCAAACTATTCCTTTGTTCCGTTTTGAGTGAATAATTCAAATTCAAGTCGGACACAACAGAATCGATGGCCCTCCTAACAGCCGACATGTTGTTTGCCAGTGGACGAATTTCTTTCCGAACACGTGTGTGCATTTTGAGTAATCCTCGTGCGCGCAAAGGAAAGGAAAGAAAGAAATATCAAAACATTTCAATCTCTCTATGCTGAATCAAACAAGAGAACAGGTCGCCTGAAAGACCATCACTAGGACGTGAAAGTCATTTGATTAAACACCAGAAAACTAGTTTGGAACACACAATGTACTACAGACCTCCTTTATTTCCTACATTTTATTCTGAAAATTCCTATATTTCTCCTATATTTTTGCAAATTTCCTCCTATATTTTCACTGTGAGCCACTTGCAGGCCTGCAATTCCCATTTCAAAGGTTCATCTCCCAGCAGCATACATGTCCATTAACATTTCAATACACTGAATTAAAAATTATTCTTGAATCTATATTCTCAAATTACCTCGAGTAAGGATACCATTCAGGTCACAATACTATTGAGTACACGTATGCTGTGAGAACTGGTATAATGGATTACACCTTGTTATGTATGATGAAAGAATGAAATATAATGAAGGCCATAAACATTTTCAGTAAACTGAGTTTTGATATTAAATGTATACAATTGATTCCAACATGCAGGTCATGGATTCAGCACTTCTGATATAAGACGCAACCGGACAGTTACACAATGGATGTACTGGATGAACCTGGAAGTACCAATACAGACTATCGATTGGTTTAGCGGTGTCAGAAAGGTGTGGTATGACAGAGGTGTTGAAAATCAGAGTCAGTGATTGGTCGCATAGTATTGTGCAAACCACACCCTCCCCCTCCCCCATTGGATATCAGCTGATTCCTCACGAAATAAACATTACGCATGTAATGTAATGTAATGGATGATACATGTGTCAATCGGTCAGACATTTCCAGGATGCCAAGTTCTAACTTAAAACAACCATGCCAGACTTCATTCCTTCACTCAGAATAATTGCATCTAACTTTTACAAAACCTGCAGCTCACAATAGCTCCTGGATCTACAACAGATAAATGAAGGGACCTATTTGATCTGTGCTATGGCAAAAATATCATGTAGAATGGGATTGTGTGGATAATATCAGATTCATGGAAGTTGAAGTCCTGCAGCATGCTCCACAAATATCATCAACGGTCATAAAACTTTCTGCTCTGCACCAGTGTGGATCTATACTTGTTTTTTCTTTCTTTGTTTTTACAAAATTATCTCCCTTGACCAGGTAAGGACTTGAGTGTCTAAAATGATTTAGCTTCTAGAAACAAAGACTTCATTTCCTGAGTAGAGGTAAAAACCGAACATATTTTGACTATTTTATTCAAATTTCAATTCCACTTCTGGTATATGTGCATGTATAAAATACATACAGAATGAACTGCATACAGAATAACACAAAGAACAGGTATATATGTATTTTATTACATTCTTAACCAAAGATCAATACCTGGGTGATATTACAACAATACCATGGTGTTATATATTGTTATGATTGGCTTAACTTTAGCTGCTGAAGATATTTTTAATTTGAGGGCAATGGGCAATTATTTTCATAACTTCATTTATTTTCACAATAAGCAACATAATCGAGATTAGCAAGTGAAGTTTTACAACATAATATAATATGCATCATGGGTCTCCTTCAGTTTAGTGTAGACATATATACCCTTGAATATATGTTACCATGATTCAGTCATAATATTGTCTGTATTATATTGATGTCGACAAGGAATAAACATAATTATTTGATAGTATTATTAATTGTATGTTGCTTATGATTAATGTTAACTTTTTATTCGCTGGAATCCAGCCTTTCGTTCCATATGGGCAATATTCTTATCAGCCATCATCATTCAATATGAATGTGATACATGTTCATGGTAATTGATACATTATGGTGAAGGTGACCTGTAACACCAGTATACAAAATTATTTCGAGCTCATTGAATCATCATCACATGATGCTGAGACAGATCAGAACGGAGTGTCGGTAAAATCAGGTGTGTTTTGTAGAGGATTCTGTCAATGAGGATGCTATACTGTACACATACAAAATATGAAGTGTTGATGTGTAGGGCCTATAGCACAAAATCACAAACATGTTGGTAAAACTAGGCACACAGGGTCTCATTTCTGCCGCTAACGTGTTGATTTGGGTGGGGGCGTCCTCTCAGGGGAAGGTGAGGGTGGGAAGGAGCCTAATGTCTCAAGCAGTATTCCAGGTTTTCCATCAATATACTCTATTCCATAGCCCAATATTTCAAGCACGTGAAATCAGACAACAATTATTTGCGGGGAATGTGACTTCCTAATCCCTACACATGTAGCTGGACATGCTAGTGGGGAACCCTCAACCCCAGGTTAATTACCATTGGTGAAGTTAACGTCCGACAAATGCAAAACTGAGCTTGGCATCCGGCCCTATGTTATTCAGTGATGTATTCTCCTACGGACCCTATTGCCTCGACGGAGGTCTTTACGCTCATCCAGCCCTTGTTATGTATTGCTTGTACTTTTTATATGTCCTGTATGTATTGTTTTTATGTATTGCTTGTAATTTCTTTTATGTTCTGTATGTTTGAAGATACAGAATTTGTTAAGCATGACAAGGAAGTTTCAATATAATAACGAAGTGTCTAATACTATATTCATATAAATGTATATTTATATAATGGCCCTGAATAAGGGAGCGTTCCCATTTAACGTTCGTGTTTTCATGGTTTAAACCATTTCGTTTAAACCATGCCACGAACGATGGGTGTATCGTTGGTTCGTTTTTTCAAAAAAACCATTGAAAAAACGAACGACGAAAAAACCATTGCGTTCGTTCGATGGTTTTCTATAGAGTTTCCAAGGCTGTGACTTGCTGCAGAAAAAACGATTAAAAGTAGTTCCGCCTGAGTGACGTCACACTAAGACACGCCCACACACTGCTCGAATGATGGTAGCTCAAACGTGTAGGCTGTTAAGCCGTCGATAACAGGCCTACCGGTATATACCCGGCACCGTATTAAACTGACCACGGTGTTTATTGTTTATTTTTGTTTATTTAACATCAATCTCTACAGATCCAAGGGATCCATTTACAGAGACGATAACAAAGTATGTACATATAACAATGAATAAGAGAAAAATATAATATTTAGTATATAAGTATAACGGATGATAAGTTAAAATCACTATATTTAACATACAATTATAGAGAGTATATAAATTAGGCACTGAGTATAATATTCTACATAAAAGTGTATATTTCGGATTAAATCATTACTTAACATTAGAATTACCTGTAAAGGTATATTAAAATGGTAAAGCATAGATTAGAAAACCGTATTTCTACACTTATGTTTAAAAGAAGGTAAACTGCTGAAAATATCTAAATGTGACTGTAAAGAGTTGTAAGAGCATTGTGAGCGTAAAAGAACATGATTACTCCTAATTAAAATACGAGATGCTGGGGGATAAAATGTCTTCTTCTGTCTTGAAGTACGTGAAGGTACATGGTAAAATATTTTATTCGTAAGATAATTGGAGTTAAAATAACTGTGGACACATCGATATAAAACATAAGATCAAAGTACTTCCGTCTATTTTCCAATGGAGGAAGGTTAAAACGTTTACATAGTGACAAATAATTGTCCCCGGAATATGGAATAAAACATTTAAAACAGAAGAACTTGAAAAACTTTCTCTGTACTGTTTCGATGCGATTAATTAAAAATTTCTGATGTGGGGACCAAACCTCACACGCGTAGTCTAATTTGTGTGCATTCTGACGAGAATTTATAAATATAATCTATCATGAACTATTCAGTGTTGGGTTTTTTCTTTTTCTTCTGCTTCTTTTTGCGTCCTTGTCCACGAAATAAGTCAATGTTTGCATTTACTACCCGTTGTGAAAAACTACGAGCGCCATCTGAAAATATTATCGCAGAAGTATAGCTAGCGGTATCTCTACATTTGAATTATGAATTTAGATTGGGCTACTTGTACAATGAATTTATTAACACCACTGCCCATAATAATTATATCGGCCACGAATATGTCTAGCTTTAACTTTACTCTATTAATTTCTAATCCAGAATCGCAGAAAGCCCCTATCGATTGCGTTTTCATGGTAAAGGATTAGAAAATAACTAAAAATACTCTTCATTGTAGAGTGATTTCATTCACCGGAAATCGCTCTGAACGCTTCCCCGGGGATCTAGACCCCAGGAGCTTCCGGGACCCAGGCGTCCCCTCGACACTCTCCTGAAGTGCTATGATAGTAGTCCCCCCCTTGGCTCGTGAGGCCGTACCACTATTCAATTTGCTTTTGACGCCCAGCCAAGATTCACATCTCACATTTTTTTCAGGAATAAGACACCAAAAATTTCTTGTAATGTTGAATGAGTGATATTATTTGTTATTTAAATTCATTTAAAAACATACGCAGCGCTTTTGTGAAGAATGCCTAAATTTCCATGTCAACACAATTTAGTGTTATTCTTGAAATAAACATTTTCGTTTCAAAGTTATTAATCATTTGAAATGCCATCATGTCATGTATTTTGCGATACATACTAAATGATATAAGAGTTTAAATAAGCGTGGCTTGAATTTTCCGGCAAAATTTGTCTATCTGGCCTGTGCAAGTAATATATTTAACTCCATGGTTAAACTGATGTTGTATGACCTGCCGCAGTGTGACTGAAGAGGAGACCATGGCTTGGGGGGAATGACGTGTACGAGATTTACTCCAATCTCGTGAGAGTGTCTAGAACACAAAAATCGAAGACTACTTATCAGGATTAGCAGGAAAGTACAATGCGACGATAAACGATCAAGTGGTAGGATACTGTGAAAGATACGACTTGTGCGACGAAAAACAATTGATTGAGCAGGTTGGAAATAGTATGTCCTTTTATTGCAATATACCCGTGTGCCTCTCTCCACGTGTTCCTTTCATCGTGCGTACAATTTCTACATTTTGTTTTGTTTTGAAAGTTTCTTGACACCATTACGTGTCTGGCAGCAAAGCATTCTTGTGATGTTCGCGGCCACACTTCACAGCTGGACACAATACGTTGGTCTCCTCGATACCGTCTACAACTCAAATGTGTTTATTTAACCTTAGATCAACAGAAATTTCGATTCACGGTCTCCGTTACAGTCCGTATATTGCCGTTGTTTTTATTTATTGAATAGCAATTCAGAAAATGATAGAATTTTAGTTACGACAATTCTCAACACTGGGACGTTATTATCAAAATGGCTTCGGTATTATCATGGAGCCTACTATAGTACGCTCCATGGTATTATATACGGTCCGGATTAGAGCTTACTACGGTTGAAGAACTTTTGGATATTATATCCCACAGCTTGCTATCAGATGATAAGTGTCACAAAGAATATATTAATTTACAGATAGATAGACTTATTGCTCAGTTTTGTCCATTGGACTAAAATGCATATACATTAAGACATACATTAAAACAAATATAACATGAGTACATTAAGACAGAACAATTAAGACACTAAAACAATAGGACATTAAAAGAAACATCATACAAGAAACATAAAAACAATGTGAAAACATAACAGACAATATCAAACAAAGACAACAAAATACATTGAATACATCACTGATGATTTAGCGTTCTCGTGGGTGCCTTGGGTTATACTTGTGATGTCAGGTTAGGATGTTATACGTAGTTACGATATTAGCCTTTACAAACATATGTATATATCAAGTTTTGTTCTTTAAGCCATGTACTATACTGTAATTTCTTTTATTGTAATTAGGAGAAGGTCTAGTAAGTTGCAAGAACTTGTACCTAATCCTATTGCAATATCTGCAATAAAATATGTTTATAACATAACAGGTTAGGATATACATGGGCTAAGACTGCTGTGCATTAAAACATATACATGTATTTATTTAAATCTGTTGATATTTTTGTAATTATAATCTGCTATTTTTATGTTAAAACAACACGTCTATGATTATCTATTGATACTATCTGTAGATATTCCATTATAATTGAACATTACATACAATTAATCCTTGTAAGTAATTTCTTATTTTAATTTACTTCGGATTCGGAAGTTATTTTTGGAAAATTGGTTCCGGTAACTGTGTATGCTTAGTTCCAACCGACCTTCTGGGGCCTTATAATTCACGCGCCATTCTGAACGTATTTACTTCAAGAATTCAAATAAGACCGCTGTTACATGCAACACATAAAATATATCACATTTGGTTAAAGTTACGGTAGCATTAAACAAACTTGACCCAAATCTGCACCCTTAAATATAGTTAAAAGTATTAATCACAATGAACACACATCAATAAAGATTCGGACATTTGAAAGCTAACACAATGCTGCTTGTCAAAAAAAATCATTGTTCTTGCTAAACTTATATTTACAAATTGTTAATCGAGAAAGAAATAAATTTTAAAAATGAAAAAAATGAAGATTTCTTTTTGGGATGGGGCTTTGAAGGAATTACGGAGCTTGTGAATTACCATGGAAAGATTGATATTCAATAAATGATATCGCGGTGCTGGTGGAATTCGGGGCTGGCGTTTGTTTACTACACGTACATATAGCCATCAATATAATAGACTAGATATAATACAAATTCAGATAACAATGAATAATGCGGTCGAGGATTGGCAAGGAGATAGCCTTCAGAACGAACCGAATAACCATGCAGGGTTTGACGCGAGGGTGTCTACTCAAGTCGGGGAAAAAACGTGCATTAATTACTTCTGTCGTCTAATTATGTAGCTGAACTTCAACATCTAGTTACACGTAAAATTAAGTTTACTGCCTATCCAAACGTCAGAGAATTCTGCTTTGAATTAACGGATTCTTTTCTCCGTGCCCACGGAGATTGTGTTATCAGGCTGGATAATGCGAACATCACGTGATTGTATTATTGCGCCATCGTTTTCCAGCGAACGATCGAACGATGGCAAACAAAGAAGGAAAAAAACGCAATGGTTTTCTGTAAAACGAACGACTTCGTTCACTGGCGAACGAACCAATGCGTTGAATGTTTTTTTCAATGGTTTTCCACGAAAATCAAAACGATGGGTGTAGAACGACTTGGTTTTTTTTTCGGTAATTTAAACGAACGAAGCAAAAACCATAATTGGGAACGCTCCCTAAGACACTTTCATTTCCTCGCACCAAAAAGGTCGAAAACATGAATTTCCACATAACAGATTATGTTTTCATTATATCAGTTCAAACTCCATCACAACACTTCTACAATTTTCTGAATGTACCAAAAATAGAACAAAATGACATTTTTATAGTAGTGGGGATTTCCGGGGGAAAATTGTACAGGGCACGGGGAATTTATCGGACGGAAATTGTCCCGTGGAAATTTATCCGAGGGGAAATTGTCCAAGGGATGGAATATGTCTGTGTCCTTTCAGTATGTATTGTGATCTGATATAATATTAAGTTATATAGTATGCTATACCATTTCTCAGAAAAAAGGACGTTGAAGCAAGTAATTAAGCTTATTTCCAATATATTGCATTGCCATAGCGAATCGTCTTTCAGAAAATGAGCTTTTGTTGTCTTATTAGTGCATATCCTCATTATACATGCGATCATTTTTCGTATTTTTATCATGAGAATATTTACACTCGTTTTTTTTTAAATATTGTGGATATACACAGCTGATTAATGTTATACACTATTTCGAGAAATAGAATCAAATGTCACACAGATAGATTTGTGGCAGCGGAACATGTGAGCCAAATATTGAACCAAATATAGTTTTGAGCCAACCAAATTAGTGCTACCAATATCTACTCTATGGATCACAAATGTTCGCTGGTTAGATGTTAAACGAAGCCAATTGTTTGTTTATGCAACATTGATTTGTTCCTTCCAGTCCAAATATAGCGTCATTTGTCTCGTTTTGTTGTATCCTAACCCAGGAGTGGATTGATGATCTGCCTTGCCCTGATGTCATCACAACATTAGCTCTTGGCCGAAACCTATGGGATCGGAGTAGTACATTAAGGTGAAATCTCGTATCATTTCTGAGGGTATGGGGGATAATGCGAAGGGAATGGGAGGGTAGATGGTATCACGTATGGTCGAAGTCACGTCTGGGACAAAGGTCATGGTCGGTGAAGGGGTTAAACCATGCCAGTCTGACCCACCAATGCCATTCGCAGTCTACACCACGTGGATTTTAAGCCGACATATCGCACAGCCCGTTTGGATCAAAGATTGTCCCTATCTCACCTAAACACGTACCGGTGCACCAGCGCAACGCCCGCTTTCTCTAATGTTGCCCAACTGTGTATACGTATCATGCTGTCACTTCCAGTCCAAGCCATATCAACCATAGTTTACACCACGTAGGCTTCAATATGACACTCTGCACGCTATATTTGGAACAAGATTGATCCCCTGAACCGCCCCCGTCGCAGTCTACATGCTGAGTCCTCCATGATGAGCCATGAACCCGCCACGACCCATGTAGACCATTTAGAGCCCATGTAAACCAATTTGACCGGGGTTAGTTTTGGGTGTAAAGTTCTTATTCTGCATTTTATTTTTTTCCAGAAGAAATCCTAGTTGTGTATCGACCCACCTATCACATAGCCGACCTCGACGAGCACTTCAAGTCGAGACCTAGCTCGAGCCCTTAGGACCCCATATTGGCCCACCTGGACTCCGTTTTCTATCCGCATTTCTTTCCAGAAAAACCCTAGTTTTACATCCACCTGAATCAGCCAGGTGACCTCTTCTCTATTTTCCACAATGACATGCCAAATCCTTCACCGACCATGGCCTTTGACCCGGAGGTGATCTCTAACGGACGCGACGTTATCGGCCCTACGCATCGCAATCCTCCCCCCCAACATTAAAAATGATAAGAGATTTCGCCTTAATATACTACTTGTCACTATACCAGCAGCTTCTCTCGTCACGTTTATATGTTGCGTTTAACTAATACAATCAATTCATAGAAATAATAAATAATCTATTCTGAGTTATGCTGAATAGGCTGAATGTGAATACCGAAACAATTATATTCATGATTCATGGATGAGGAAACGCCTGTACGGGCAATGTCATTCCATCGTCACAACTGAGGTTTATCAGCGGCCTAGGCGCTGTCCCTTTCTATCCCATTAAAGTCCTCGTTCAAAAAGACCATCCCTGAAATGCGCCGATATTACTATGAAAACATCACATGAAATGACCTCCAACATCTCTAAGATCACACTGGAATACATACGTCGAACAAATATGTTAAATCCGGATTCAGGCGAAACTAGCCGCATTAGCTTTGCATATAAATTTCTTTAAAAATAGCACGAAGTCTAAATATTCAGGCCATTACATGAACCGAATATACCCGATCATTATCCTTCACTCTCTTTCTGCAATGGATCGGAGTCATTGAAACTAAGCCGGAATCACGAGAATCGTCAAATAGCATGTATTTGTATTACTGTTCTTGTATTCCAATGCCTTCACATATAATAAACTCGAATGCTACGAGATAAATTAGGATACACGCATGTAAATAGCCTTCTTTTGTTTAAGCGCAGTAATCCGTAATTTCGAGCCTTCAGTAGCAGCGCGGTAGCAGTGTGGTGGCAATGCGGTAGCAATGCGGTGACAACGCGGTACCAACGCAGCAGCAACGCAGCAGCGATGCGGTAGAGGCACAGTAGCAGCACCTTAATTACCGCGATAGAGTGACATTTAATGAGAGCGGCACTGTATACAGGAAAGCATTCGTCTGCACCACAGCATTCTCTCAGCGATGTTGATCGGTTCCTGGGCACTGGTTCCGATGTATCTCAACTGAGTTTGAAGCGCCCTCTACTTCCAACAAATCTGTCCCATCTTCACATGAGATGATACCATGCCTTTGCGGGGTAAAAGTAGGTCCGTCAACATCGTTGTGAAGAAGTGATAAGGCTGCAGATTCCTAATATCTGATTTGCTTACATTGAGGAATAAATTTGCAGTTTTGTTTGAAAAAATCTACACATTATGCATGTAGCGCACATTGAAGAGACGGGTAGCGCCATATATATAACATTTAGTCTCCGTCGACCCGTAGAGTTCGTTTTTGTCAAAGTTATTACATCGTTGTACATATTTCTTTTTACTTTCACCCTACTCTGTTCCTCCTTCTTCGTACTGTAAAGTGATAATAATATAAATATTTTATCCTTGCCATATCACGTCTTATTTGCCAGTATTATTCCCACTGTTTAAACTGTGAATAACGGAAACCGTCCACTGATTAGATTTTCATAATAGGCGTGGCTTGTGGCGTAATTCGCGAGTTAAACTGTGTTCATTTCGTATTAGGTCAGGAAATGTAAATAACTTCAAATGGTCCGACGAAAACAAAACCACATTTAATCGTTGTTTCGCTTGAACAAATGCGCATCGGAGTAATAAAATCGTTATGATGTTTGAGGGGGCATACGAGATAATTACATGGTCATTGTGGGGAATTCACGAAATGTGAAGACAGACCAAACCATGTTTATCGTATGGAGACTACAGTCTGCTTTCGTTTCTAAAATTGATTAAGTTCAATGTTTGGTTATATGCACTGTATGTCGGCTCATCTTTACCTTGAAAATGTGCAAAATAGAGGAGGTTTCTTGTATATTGACCATGTAATGAGGAAGTTAGCTCATACCATATTACATATACCAAGGTCATATATAATATATTTTATCAATTGGAAGGAGAGGTAATATTGGAAAGCTGTACCCATTCCATGGCATTTAGTAAATACAATTCAATTTCATAGTACAGTTAGGCCATCGTGCATTGGTTTCAGCAAGCCGGTATATAATGTGTAGTGATATTTTTTTCTATACTCGGGATAATAAAAATTCGTTGGTTGCAATTGTTTTAAACTGTAAAGGATTATCCTTTTTGCTATTTTCCATGATCTATTGAGGTTGCTATACCAATTGGTTAGTAAACGACGGAAAATTATTATATAACTGGTACTTTTGGTTTGGAAAGACGAACAACCGAGTTATTGGTGTCCGGTACTGTATGTAACACAAAACATTCGCAGTTGGTCCGTGTTACACTTGACAATTTAGCTTTCCATCTCGCGAAATTGAAAGTAGGAAGATTGAAAGCTCAACATCGCTCCCGATAGCCGTTGACTTTTTGACACATAGCCGAATGTTGATTTCCAGACAGCAAAGTCTTTGTCCAGCATTGCTTCATTCCCCTTCCATACTGCAATGTATTTCAACAAGACAACAGAATGCTATAAAACAATTAACAGCACTAAACTTAGAGTAAATTTTGTGTCATCTGATTGCGGCTCGACACACAACAATCATACCGTCATACACTCAGTCTTTGAAAATGCAGCCGAGGTAAATTTGATGTCGCACTATATGCCGCGCAGCCTGATTTAAGTGTTTCATTGTCTGATCAACTCAATGAACAGTAGAAATGAACATGACTTGGATGGGACTAAACATTCGACAACACCAGACAACGGCTTCTGTTGAAATTACAAGCGTCTAATCCGTCATCCATAATTCAGCCATCGTCCATTAGAGAATATCCGCGTCCATAATCCACGCTCGGTTAAGAATCGTATTAATGAACGAGAGATCCTGAAGGATCTTGGCGCCCACCATTGTCCGATAATTGTAAGCTAATGACTAGAGGATCTTTTTGTCCATTGTTACTAAGAACAAACGATTGATTTGTAATTTTGTTTACAGAATTTCGAATCTGAGCCAAAAGGATCAGAAAAGGCCACTGAAAAACACCAAGATATAATCTAAGTTTCAAGATTTCTAGAAACTGTACTTACGTCGGTTGTTATAATACAAGAGAAATGAGCAAAGTTAGTCTGAAAGTGAATGTACATGTACGGAGGATTCTTCGCCTTTGTTTCGTAGTATTTTTTTTATTCATTCTTTTGCACGTGTCATCATTGGGTACTGGAAGCGAAGAGCAATCTCTTTGACACTTTGGCATGAGCTATGAAAGATACTTAAGATTTTATAATTAAGAACAAATGCTAATTCTGTTCTGTTTATACGACTATTTTGAGATATCTCTTTTAAGATACCATGCTCGAAAATAGTAAGATGGTACACTACTTAATACTGAAGAGATCTGGTCCGCGCAGTAATGTTGAAACTTCGAAAGTGCCTGAATCCTGATTATCTCTCTTGGATCGAAACATGCAGTAGTCTACAGTTGTCGAGTTGTGACGTTGAGTCACAAGAGTCACGTCCCTTCATGTAGCCGACCCGCCGGCAGACGAAAGGGTGGAGCAGTTCACTGGCTACTGCATGGACTAAAGAAAGCTGATTTAAAATTTGAAGAAATACATTTTAATTCCGAATTATTTGAACTCCTTGCTATGGAAGGTGAAGGTATGGATATTCTCTATAGTCCATATATAGAATATGCCCCACCGTTTGATCTGCCGGCTCTTGTGATGCAACGTCACAACTCGAGAATACCGAATTAATTTGAAGCGTAACTTGGATTTTCGAATGGGACCAAAAAAGGTATCTTGCACTACTAGGCCCCATGTGGGACCTGTGTACCAAATTTCAGAAAGATCAATGAAATATTTCCTGAGAAATCACGATAACAAATTTGCATGGGAAAATCCAAGATGGCCGCCTGTTGGCCATATTGAATTTTCGAATCGGACCAGAAAAGGTATCTTGCACAACTAGACGACAAGGTGAACCTGTGTACCAAATTTAACAAAGATCCATGCAGTAGTTCCTGAGAAATCGCAATAACAAAGTTTCATGGGGAAATCCAAAATGGCCGCCTGATGGACATATTGGACTTTGGGATCGGACCAGAAAAGGTATCTTGCACAATTGAACCTGTGTATCAAATTTGAGAAAGATCTAGGCAGTACTTCCTGAGAAATCATGATAAAAAAATTTCATGGGGAAGTCTAAGATGGCTGCCTGGTGACCATATTGGATTTTCGATTCGGACCGCAAAAGGCATCTTGCATATCGAGACCCTAAGGGGAACCTGTGTACCAAAATTGAGAAAGATCCATGCAGTAGTTCCTGAGAAATGACAATAAAGTTTCATGGGGAAATCCAAGATGGCTGCCTGGTGGCCATACTGGATTTTCAAATCGTACCAGGAAATGTATCTTGCACAACTAGATCCCAAGGGGAACCTGTGTACGAAATTTGAGAAAGATCCATGCAGTAGTTCCTGAGAAATCGCGATTTATATATAACAAGGTTTCATGGGGAAATCCAATATGGCTGCCTGGTGGCCATATTGGTTTTTCGAATCGGACCGAAAAAGGTATCTTGCACAACGAGACCCCAAGGGGAACCTGTGTACCAAATTTTAGAAAGATCCATGCAGTAGTTCCTGAGAAATCGCGATAACAAGGTTTCATGGAGAAATTCAAGATGGCTGCCTTGTGGCCATATTGGATTTTCGATTCGGACCGAAAAAGGTATCTTGCACAACTAGACCCCAAGGGGAACCTGTGTACCAAATTTTAGAAAGATCCATACATTACTTCCTGAGAAATGATGATAATAAAGTTTCATGGGGAAATCCAAGATGGCTGCCTGATGGCCATATTGGATTTTCGAATCGGACCAGAAGTGGTATCTTGCACAACTAGACCCCAAGGGGAACCAATGTACCAAATTTGAGAAAGATCCATGCAGTAGTTCCTGAGAAATTGCAATAACAAGGTTTCAAAGGGAAATCCAAGATGGCTGCCTGGTGGCCATATTGGATTTTCGAATCGGACCAAAAAAGGTATCTTGCACAACTAGACCCCAAGGGGAACCTGTGTACCAAATTTGAGAAAGATCCATGCAGTAGTTCCTGAGAAATCGCGATAACAAGGTTTCAAGGGGAAATCCAAGATGGCTGCCTGGTGGCCATATTGGATTTTCGAATCGGACCAAAAAAAGTTTCTTGCACAACTAGACCCCAAGGGGAACCTGTGTACCAAATTTGAGAAAGATCCATCCAGTAGTTCATGAGAAATCGCGATAACGAGGTTTCATGAGGAAATCCAAGTTGGCTGCCTGGTGGCCATATTGGATTTTCGAATCGGACCAAAAAAGGTTTCTTGCACAACTAGACCCCAAGGGGAACCTGTGTACCAGATTTGAGAAAGATCCATGCAGTAGTTCCTGAGAAATCGCGATAACAAGGTTTCGTGGGGAAATCCAAGATGGCTGCCTGGTGGCCATATTGGATTTTCGAATCGGACCAAAAAAGGTATCTGCACAACTAGGCCCCAAGGGGAACCTGTGTACCAAATTTGAGAAAGATCCATGAAGTAGTTCCTGAGAAATCACGATAACAAGGTTTCATGGGGAAATCCAAGATGGCTGCCTGGTGGCCATATTGGATTTTCGAATCGGACCAAAAAAGGCTTCTTGCACAACACAACTAAACCCCAAGGGGAGACCATATTGGATTTTCGAATCGGACCAAAAAAGGTATTTGCACAACTAGCCCCAAGGGGAACCTGTGTACCAAATTTGAGAAAGATCCAAGTAGTTCCTGAGAAATCACGATAACAAGGTTTCATGGGGAAATCCAAGATGGCTGCCTGGTGGCCATATTGGATTTTCGAATCGGACCAAAAAAGGCTTCTTGCACAACTAAACCCCAAGGGGAACCTGTGTACCAAATTTGAGAAAGATCCATGAAGTAGTTCCTGAGAAATCGCGATAACAAGGTTTCATGGGGAAATTCAAGATGGCTGCCTGGTGGCCATATTGGATTTTCGAATCGGACCAAAAAAGGTTTCTTGCACAACTAGACCCCAAAGGGAACCTGTGTACCAAATTTGAGAAAGATCCATGCAGTAGTTCCCGAGAAATCGCGATAACAAGGTTTCATGGGGAAATCCAAGATGGCCGCCTGGTGGCCATATTAGATTTTCGAATCGGACCACAAAAGGTTTCTTGCACAACTAGACCCCAAGGGGAACCTGTGTACCAAATTTGAGAAAGATCTATGCGGTAGTTCCTGAGAAATCGCGATAACAAGAATTGTTTACGGACGGATGGACTGACGGACGCCTGGACGGACGGACGACGGACGACGGACCACGGACGAAAAGAGCAGCATACCGCCGAACAAATTCTTTAGTGCGATGAAATGAACATCCGAAATCCTTTGTCATCCTAAAAGTAATATGCTAATGTTGAAAGTTAACGCTGTTGTAAGAACTGTAAAAACTTATCCAAACAAAGTATATTGTAAACTTGTAGGCTGACCGTAGGAGGTACATCGTATTGTAAAGAATGCAGTACTCTATTTAATGGTTACTGCAAATGTGCGTGGGTGTCTGTGTGAGTGTGCGTGAATATATTGTGTCAATCGAGGACTTCATATTGAAAAGACTCTGTTCAATTGGAGACATATCTCCAACCGAGGACTGTGCTCGTTTGACTACACTGGAAAAGCGTCTCCTCTCAGAGAGGTTTCATTAATTCCTTATAGTAGGGTAGTGCATTGAAATTTTAAAGTCGCCTTTGGACATGAAGCTATCAGTCCTACTTCATCTGTGTGACTCCAGTAATTAATTATGATGGTTAAAAATCCACCCTGAAGTCGCAGCATTGGAATAAATCTAAAAACTGAACAGATTTAAAAAGTGAACAGACAATCGACATTCCAAGATGGAGGAAAAATTGGAAGCGAAATACAATATGAAAATAAGCTGCCAAAAATAATGAAAAACTATAAAAACATACGCCTATGGCAAAGGGAAAGTGCCTGAATTGCAATTGTAATCTAAACAAGTGCACAAAATGTTGAATTAATTTTCATATTAACCAGATGAAACTTGGCCCCGGACTCCTTCAAAACACCAATTGGTTGGGGCTCTTCGTTTATTGAGGTAGATAACTCTGCATCCTATATCTAACGTATTTGCATGAGCTAGACCATGAGGGTTTACAAGGAGGAAAGCACCAGTCCATACTGAAATACCGGCACTTAAATCAATGTCAATTTGTTTACAGAACCACTTTTATTTGTTTCATTTAGCAATTTTTAAAAATAGAATTTTAGCTCTTGAAACTAAAGCTACCCGGAAAATGATATTTCCCTTGTTATTAGAACCGTATTCTTGTTAACCCTGACTGCACATGAAATTTGGCATGGCCAAAAGTTTTCAAAAACATTGCTAAAGTTTTCAAACAATTCCTCGTGGAGGAGTTCTAGCTATCTGCATATGAAATGAAGTATGGTAACACAAGTTTGGCGTAAATATGTCACAAACTTTGCCATTCTATCCTCATGATAAAGATAAACTGTGTATATTGGCGTGAGAGCAGTTATTCATCTCGTCTACGACTGGGCCTATTTCTGGTTGCCGTTTATTCTTCAGGACTGAATAAAGTCACTTGGTGACTGCTACGGCTAAGAAGAATAAAGCAAAATCGCTTACTTTCTGCTCAAGGTGTTTGCAGATTGATCAAACAAACTAGTCCTGTGTGCGAACTATATATTTTAGGAATAGTTTTCCTAGTTTTCGAAATATATTACAAGACAAGAAAATGTGAAGAAAAAAGAGTGCAAAATATGCCCGATCTTCAGAATGCGAACACATGGTTAGTCTAGTACCTTGACCTACGACCTCCAATTTGGCTTCGGCTCTGTTCGATTTGCAGTAGAAGGGAGGTAAGTAGGGCTAGGTATAACTGGGAATTTGCAGAATTATCTCCTCTTCATTGTCGAGTTTTTGTCTCTCTCTCCAGACCCTCGCTGAATATTCATTAAAGCGAACACATGACTTTATACTGGAGATTTTTACACAGAGCTACTTGAAATAGGTATTCGAATTCATTTTCAGGGATAAATTTCAACCATTCTGCACGATATTGCGACCTAACGAATATCGATCACAAACAGAATAAATTGCTTCACACTTTCACGTTGTTGTTCGTTCATTGAGCAACAGGCAGTACCATTGATCCGATCATTTAATACCATATTCGAAAGCAGAAACATTACAAATATGGCGATTGCGGAATATATATTCTACGTATGAAATCCTATGTTCCCAGTTTTTACTATTTTGTGTGTGAAACAGGCATGTTACAAATATACTCACTTGAATAAATTTGACAAAATATGGTACGAATCTACGGGACATTTTCACGCATGCGCAGAAAACAATTATTTAGATTCAAAACTCCAAGCTGACGTGTTCGACTCGATCCACGACAATCTTAGCATTACATGTGAGTATTTCCCTCCCAAATATACAAATGAATACATGCTTCGCGCAACAACGATACATGTTATCGATTCTGTTGAAATTAGGCCCGATGCCTTTCCCAGATTAAAGGATGGGGCCGATTGTTCTGACAACACATTGCTCACTTCCCGTAAACCACCCTACATATAGGATACCCTTTTCAATATGAGGTTTTCTCTATAAGAAACGATGATTAAAATACAGTTTTTGTTATAGGAAACGATGTTACTAATTGTGCAACATTGTAACGACAAGAGCGTTGTCAACAAAAACATGATTGCAACACTGTTGCACGTTCGCTACAACGTTGCATGACGATCGCTAAAATGTGGCACATTAGTGCCCTTTATTGCCATCAAATACATTTATGTGTGTGTGTGAGAGAGAGAGAGAGAGAGAGAGACTGAACAATAACTGCACATGTGTCGACGATGCTTTGACAATGCCACCTGTGGTAACCAAATATTACAGGAAGATATTGAAGCGAACTGCTCTGTCAATAGTCTACTGAAATATAGAAGAAGTCTCGTTTCGTTTCAACAAAATGTGATTTTCGCTGGGGAAAGACATTTATGTATAAGGTGGTTATATATTAATATACTGCTTTAGACATGGAGAACGGAGAACCCCATAGAGCATTTTTATGTGATAAAGCTGTTTCAATCTTTATGGGATGCTGTGAATAATAACAAACTTCACGGTAGGTTATACTCAATTGAACAGCCAGAAACGTTTCGATCAAGCCATGATCAGGCGATGTAGAATCGGCCATACACGATTAACTCACGAACATTTACTAAAAAAAGAACCAGTCTCAAGGTGTATTCCGTGCCACGAAGATGTCATAGTGAAACATAGAATTTAAGATTGTAAGAGATTCTTTCTATCGAGCAACTACTTTAGAAGATCTTTTTGGTCGGGTGAGGGAAGACTTAGTTTATTTGAAAGAAATCGATTTGTTGCATAAATCTTAATGTATGTACATGTCTTTTGGTGTGTTGTGTTGATTACTTCTGGAATGCTGGGTTGTTGACTTGATTTTTGTTAGAAAACTTAAAATTTCGTTTGATCGTCGCTATATAGCTGAAATATTGCTGAACGCGACATTAAACCTTAAATCTCTCTCTCTCTCTCTCTTATTAATCTTTATATGCTTCTTTACTTAGCGTGTCAGAAACGTGCAATATGGCGTGGACACCTGTTTCAGTCCAATCTCCATTTGGTGTAAAGTATCTAAAACTAGAACTCATGGACTTCGAAAGGCTGCCGTTACCTGTGTGATTTTATGGTTTTGATGTTTGGCTCTGATCTTTAGAGTGTTTTTCCTATTTCCCAAAATTGGATGATGACGTGTATAGGTTGTGTTTGTGTAATGCTTTATTTACCTTTGACAGTCATAAGAGGATGAAATGTACGAAGTACAATAATTTGATGATTTATTCCATTAATTATTTTGGTGCTTCAGAGAAAATTTTCATGAAAACCAGAGCGTCTGAAGTCCCCCGACGTTGAAACTAATTATTTGGCTTGGAACCTTAACATTCAGTACCCAGCATGAAAAGCATTCTCGATTGATATCCTGTGGCAAGTTATCCACATACAAAATTTGCAAAGAATCCGTTCAGGTTTTTGAAAGTTACCGTCCAGAATTAACTATTTTTTTTACTTGTCTTCCTGGTACTTCAGCTTGTCACCCCTACTGAAACTTTTTTTCACCATACTGTCATGTATTCCAACTAGTTTCTCCATTTTTTCAGGCATTGTAGAATTTGATCGCACATGGGTTTTTTTCTCGTTCGGGAGACGTTGATGACACCGACAGATTTATCTCCTTCCTCTAGCTCTGCATTGCCAAGATCAATGTCCTCACTCCACGATGTTGACCATCATCCTAACGCATGGCACGATCATATGTAGAAACTTCTGCTGATAGCCATGCAATAATGGATGATATCTGAGTATATTAGGGCATTTCCCAATTGGTCACCGATTGATCCCATGAGATCGGAAATCAGCGCAATCACGTTCATAAAACGAGGATACACCTCCAGAAAGCCATCGACTGAAATGATCCCTTGGTGGGCCTCGAAATGCCCCTATCACAAAATAAAAAGCATATCATTTTCCTGTGAACTGTCACCGATGTTATTAATTTAAAATAGGTAAGGTCGTTAGTAATATAATTTTTCTTAAGAAAAACAAAGAAGCATGCTCCATTAGAGTGAGAACTAACATAGCTGATTCGCACAACTTCGTTTTGTCTCGCATAGAATCCCCCAGTCTTGCGCCTCTGCACTCAAATGAGACTGATTTGTCTGATGTCTGAGATGCCCAGGTCAAACTATTTAAATACAGATAATTTCAATGGCTCGTTTAAATGTGGTGGGCATATGACTTGATGCTTCAGGAACAACTTTCGAAGAGGATTATGTCCCTCCAGAAATATGTCCTTTGCGGCTGAGAGGTGGCACCGTGTGAAATACATGCCGAATCATAGCGATAAGCTAAGGGTAGTGTTAAGTGAAACGTGAAATGCCCTTAGCAAGCTAAGATGGATGTTGACTCAGTGGGCTCATTTCTCTCAACAGACTGTTCCACTATTAGGGAGTTCAGTGTAACATGTCAACAAAATGTTCAATTATGAGATTAAATTTGTTGGAATAATATTTTCTTAAATATCATAACAGCAGGGGGGTTTTAGGCACTTTTTCATCTAGGTAACTCAGATTAAAAACTTGAATTTGAAGAATTGAGTTTTTGAGAAATTTTGAACTTGAGATTTGCCCCAAACAATTGAGTTTTTTATCGATGGGAAAATGCGCGCCAAACACACGCAAAAAAATTTGTGTTATATTGGATAAATATTGAATTCTTCAAGAGATAAGTCGAGTTCCCAAACGAAAATGTTGAATTGTCGTGACAAATAATCAAGCAAGATAATTGTTGTTGTTGTTGCCTTCACTCGATCAACTCGCGAGTGCTACGTTAGCGTGTCTGGAGCAAGTCAAAATCGGCACGGGCAACGCAACGTTCATGTTCGTGTGTTAGCTGCCCGTGTTGGCAAGCACGATTATCTTCCGATTAAAATACTCAGTGACAAAGTTTTATTCAGCTTGTATTCTCCGCAATAAAACGTAGCAAACACTCGGCTTGTTCTGGTTTAGTTATCGAATTGATGTTGCCAGGCATGAACAGTCGATAGAAATATAAGCTGATCGCGCCAGATCGCGCCAGTCAATCTAGTGAACTTCATTTTATTTATCCATTAGCTTTGCCTTTCAAGCAAGGTACTTTATTCGCTAATCACAGCGCCCTCAACGAGCAGATCAATTACATAAAGGGAGATCACTTCCAAGCAGCTCTCGTAAAAGTCTCACGAGAGCCCATTTAGCAATATGCGCAAAGACGTTTCCGCGCAAGTTCTGCCTTTTTTCAAACCGGAAGTTTAGAATTTTAGATGAACAATTTGGGCTTGAAAGACAAACTTCCCTTCATCTGAGACAACCCAAATTGTTACGAATTTCCAGATCAATATCTTCTCCACATTTGGCCCTGTGACCGTAAGTCCCAACTCTGCTTTGTTTTTTTCACAATCTTGCGGACAAGGCAATTTGGCCCTCCATGAGACCAAACTGATGCAATAAGGCTGCACGCTTCGCGGCAGCCTTAATAAAACAGAGATACACACCGTTTGCTTTGGGGAAGCCGAAATCAATCGTATTGATTCCGTTTATCCCCATAAAAATTCAATTTGGGATAAAAATTGGTTGATCTTCTGGCCAGCTAAACATTATAAAGTTACCTTCAAGGAAGACAAAAGGGCGAGTCCTGCCTGAGCGGCTGTCTGGGAAACTGGGTTTATGGCAATAACGATCGACACTGTACACACAACCAACCATGTGATGATCTCCAATCGGAAGGCGAGCCAGCGATTCGCGTTGGCATAACATACAGCGAGAACTGTATATCGATCCAGCAGGCCATAGAAACTGAGAAGAAAAAAAACACACATGTCCATTCAAGTCAATTATGCCTATCGCAATTGTCGTTAAGCGAAAAATAGTGAAAAATAAGCAAAGAAATTTAGTATTTCAGCAAGTAACAGACATTAATTTCTATGCTCTTGACAAGTGGGAGATGGAAAATCTCCGGACTCTGATAGCTGTGCCGTTGGATTTTACAGATGTGTTTGGGAGAAAATTAAGATATTTATTTGACGTTCAGTTAATCGGGCATTCGAAAGAGGATCACTATTCTCTGTTTCCAAAAGACATAAAAATGGTAAATTCATAAAAAGAAACTGTATTCCAAGAAAAACTCAAATAGGTATGTAATCACGATCCATGTACCTTTCTGTGAATTGTCCTTCTTTGTCATAGGCGGCTATAGAACATATGCCCTCAGTCGATGACGTGACAGCACTACACAAAATCGATTTGGCAACGTTCTCTAGCCTCTGCAGATCTCGTACTGCGGTTCTAGATATGTTCCATATACGAACAAAAACTACAGAGCACAGAACTATCATAGCCAGAACAATAGGCGAAGCAATCGTTATAGTTATAAGCAATAAAGCGATGCCGATTACTTGACGTAGACTTTGTTCCAAGAATATGGATATTTGATTGTCAACTGAAATAGGAGAGAAAAATATATTATCAATAATGATACTATTATCTTAGAAAAATACTAATGGATAGTATCGATAGGAGAGTGGAGAGTGGTTTATATAAATATTCAGGCTAGAGGTCAACATTGATATCAACGTTCACTCATATCGTCTTTCACAGCTTCTAACAACCGTCAAACTCGGCATTTAATAGGCCGCAGATATCCAGGAAGACATCCACCCATATAAATCCGTTAGGACCAGGTATAAATATAACCGCCAGATCTGCTTATCAGTAAACACTTCTTGTTAAAAAGTTTGAGTGGTGATTTGTGGGTTCAGGGCTACATAATAAGTGACACCATGCAGAGTTAATTTACGAGGCATGTGTGGAGATTAACCATGCTGGGAAATTGGCAAAACATATTACACACTTTTGTCCTGATCTGCCGAAAACAGGTTCTGTACCCTCCCAATCGGTGTCGTATCGAAGAAAGTCATCGTTGCTTTCATTACTCGCTCTATCAATTTGTTGTGAAAGAAACTAGAGGCTTTCAAGCTAACCTGCGATAAAAAATCAGTCTCATCAGATTTTAAGTCAAAGATACAAATTAATATTGTGATTCACAATATATGCCATTTTTAGCATAGAGAAATGATAAAAGTTGGAATAAATATCCATTGTGTTTTTAATAATCGGCGTCAAACCGAAGCGCAAATGCACTTAAAGATGTAATCAGCCTCAAATCTGGGCTGAAATCAATGTCTCTCAAACTCAGCGAAATTGACATATGAAAAATGAGGTACAAAATGAGACACATTTGACCATAAGAAACTAAATTTGTTCCTATCATTCACGAGAAAATAGAAGGAATTGATCTTTGAAAATAAACAGCATGGCGTGCCGTTTATTTTTCCACGCGCGTACACACGTGTGGTGCATTCTACCAACGTATGCTATGCGACATTACCGAACCGTAGGCACGAGCTATGACGTTATCTCATGGCTGCAGCTGTGCAGCATTCAGATTCGTGAGCGTCGCTACGTCCCTAATACATTTTCCTCTCAGCCTACAACACACACTCAATGGCGAAACAGAAAACCCGTCGAAGCGGGCAGAGTTTCAAACTGTGACATGATATTCTTGCATTCGTTGTATACGGCGATCCCACTATCATCAAATATAATACATATGATGCTTTGATAATCTTCCCTGCTGACATATTTACAATATCCGTCCATTTTGAGGCTGATCACATCTTTAACTGAACACTATTGACTGTTACCGCTTAAACGTTAAGCAGTTATCTCATTTGTCCCGTTATCATACCCATTTACCCACTTAGGCAACAATTTGGGGCTAAATTCAAAGTTGCCGTTACCCAATGGCTTGTCATATTAATTGGAATGATTGGAAGGACAAATGTACATAAATAGGAGGGATGAGGCCTGGAAATCATAGGCGTCAGATCCTACATTCAGTATTCAGCCGTCATCCTCAAAAGAATTTCGACACCAACAATAGAAAGGGTTAAGCGTTAACCTGAAGAGACAGGGCAGAAATTTAATATTTAATCTGAACTCCTGTATACTACATAGTCGAGTGGCTTACCGTAAAATAATCGAAAGTTATTTACATTTGTGACAAAAGTATTATCTTTTGCATGCTGATTTATGATCGTTCCAGGACCCAGAAAATCTGCGGCTGCAAGCTGAACTCTGCATGGGATGGGTTTTATGTTGTAATTTGGAAAGGGGGGGGGAGGGATTAAAATGTGTTGACTTCACCTTACCTGGCCTGGCGCTATCTCCGGAACGACAAAAAATGGAGAGCTGAAACTCAGTGACTTTATAGTTTATTATATTGGGATCATTTTGAGCCTATTTGCATAACCCCCCGAGCAGAGGATCATGGGAAAATTCAAGATGGCGGCCACGTGGAGTCCCAGAAAAGGGATGTGTTTTCATATTTCTTCAAAATTTCTGCTTTTTCTCGACGAAAAGCGGACAAAACCTATTTTATTTCACATCTCATTAATATTTACTAATTTATCATGCAGATATTTAGGAGAAATTACATAAATAAAAAATTCAGAAAATCTGACTGAAAAATCGACCAAAAAATGGCGTTTTTGAAAATGACGTCATCAAAGCGGCCATCTTCGATTTTGTTCACATTTTCTGGTAGAGGTTGACCCAAGGGTATAGTGTGGTAAGTTTCAGCCCTCTAGCTCAAGAGGTAAGAAAAATAATTAGAGGGGAGCCATTTCGCCTCCCCCCCGCCTCCCCCCCCCCCTAAGGCCACAACAGGTCCCAAAAAGCCCAGGCCAGATAGGGTTAAACTAACCACCTACCCTTTGTACGCATTTCTATTTCATATGGTGAAAACTTTTACATAAAAGGCACATAATACTGATGTTCAGTATATGTACCGTGACAATATAGTCCAGCTCTGATGAATTCAAAATGGTCACCAAATTGAGAATTATGTTTGGACATTTTCATCAGTTTAACACAATTTTTTACCGAGATACAATAAACAGCAACCTATCTCTTATATTTTGTGAGGTTAATACATCACAGTCTAATTAGTTCACTTTATCAGCTGCCATAACCTTTTAATGAATAAATAATGTTTCATTCACCACACACTCAGTTTACGTACAGTGTATCGGTGCATGTAAACATTCAGGAAGATTGTGAAATCTGTAAACAACGCACTGCCTAGATTATCTCTGCACTTAGCTACCCTGGTGTGCGCATGCCTACGATGACGTCACTTCTGAGCTCTGCCCTCCAAGAGCTCCAAGCTCAGACTCCAACAGCCCCGAGCGCTCCGATCCAAGAGCTCTGCCCTAGGGGAGCTACCACCAACACCGAGCGATGACGGGCGTCAACGCCTGGTGGTGGTGGTGGTGGTGGTGTCTGTACATATAGGGATTATCAGTCCATATGTATTGGTCGACTAATCAAAATTTCGCCACCACTCGTACTGATGACGTCACCAATGACGTCGCAGATGACATGGGAATCACTCAAGTCGTGGTCTACACCACGAGAGCTTCAAGATGACACCCTACACTTCATCTTTGGATGAGATATAGAACCTCAATCTCTCAAATATATCCCTGTGCACCTCAAGAATGACCACCCTACTTTCTACGCCCCAAATGTGCAAACAAATGTTTCAGGACATGCTGCCGTTACAGTATCCTTGCCTGCCTGACGACGCTTAGGGCAAAAGCGATTATGACCGAAGATTAAACTTTCTCAAATGACGATTTCTAATTGGATAAGAGCCTACTTGAATTTTAAACATACCCAACGCGGCTCCCCCAGCGTGGGTATGATGTACTGGAGGGACTAATAACATGATTGACCTGTCATTCTTCTTGTTCTCTCATCTTTCTACATCATGGCGTCAGGGCGTTTTGCTAGGGCGTTATGGCGTTAAGATAAAGCGTTAAGTCATTAACATAGGTATTGAGGCGTTGGTCCACCGCGACCCCAAGTTGACCTAAAAATTTGCATATGACCTCTGTGACGTCACTTCGGGATACGCTGGGGTAACTCTACCAGGTAGCTAGAGCGAACATGGCCACCTCTCCAAACGCGCTTGTTTGCACCGCCGAACCTCCCTTTTCTCTACTACGCCCAAGTGATCTATAAATAGAACAGGGGTTTCCCAGAAAATTCCCTGAAAGGTTAACCCTGATAGTTTCTGATTTCTGTAACACTAACTGGGTTAATTTCGTTGACTTTTATTTACCCGAAATTGAGAGACTACACTATCTCAACAACATTCTCCTTTCTATGACTCCGTGTGACCAGTAAATGGTGCGAGTCAGGAGTGGGATTCGAACCCACGCCCGCATCTGCAGACCAGTAAACCCATACCCCGGGGAAGACAATTTCATAGATCTTGAGACTGGCACCTTAGACCACTCGGCCATCCTGACCAAAGCTGGTTATCGTGGTCATAATGATTCATATATTGTGCTATATTTGTACAATGGTTTTGCAACATGGCGAAGAATTCCCTGAAAGATTAACCCTGATAGTTTCTGATTTCTGTAACACTAACTGGGTTAATTTCGTTGGCTTTTATTTACCCGAAATTGAGAGACTACACTATCTCAACAACATTCTCCTTTCTATGACTCCGTGTGACCAGTAAATGGTGCGAGTCAGAAGTGGGATTCGAAACCACGTCCCAAATATGTAGACTGGCGCCTTAGACCACTCGGCCATCCTGACCAACGTTGATTATGATGAACATAAAGAGTCATATATAGTGCTACATTTTGTTACATGCTTTTACATGTCACGGTGTGTACGCCGTGAATGCCCTTATGGCTGCACTGATTGGTTACTTCCCCAGCCTGCCGATTGACTGATATATGCACGTTAGGTCGTTAGGATAAGGCGTTGAGACGGGTGTTAAGGCGTTGAGACGGGCGTTAAGGCATACGGATAGGGCGTTAAACCATAACAACGGGCGCTGACGAGCGTCACTGCATTTTGATGAATTAGTGACAATTCCATAAAATATCCAGGAAATCAGAGCTTCTGAGCTATTTCACCAGGGCGTTGAAGCGTTAAGCTTGGCATTGGCGGTCGTTGCTCCAAGATGACACCTCACATGACGCATTCGGTCCACGGATGGCCCATCTCTACCCCAAACACTTTCCTTCACACCCCCATTAGACCCACTTTGGGTACTACATCTACTAATGACGTCAACAATGACATCACAGATGGCATGGACATCCCTCAAGTCGTAGTCTACACCACGAGAGCTTCACTTTGTCATCTCGCACGATACATTCGAACCATGGAGGGTCCATCTCTATCTAAAACACCTTCCTTCGCACCACCCAAAATGCCCAATTTGGGTACTACTCCTATTGCTGACGTCAGCAATGACGTCACATATGACATGGACATCCCTCAAGTCGTGGTTTACATCACCAGAGCTTCACTTTGACACCTCACACTACGCATTCGGACCACGGATGGTCCCTCAAACACACCCCACCCACCCTCAAAATTGCTGCTTTCTATACTACTCGTTTCCTCTTTTTCACCATATAGTCTGAAAAATGATATATTTTGAACTCATAATTACATCAGCTGATTACACAGCTTGTTACAGTTAGAAAAATCGTGGTGGTTTATTTCAAGAACCTTACTTTGACGATATTCTGTATTTTAGCCTACATTTAAAGTATAAACGTCAAAAAGACGTCACTGTGACGTCACACTTGTGATTTTTTTTTGCAGCCACAGATTTTTCAAGAGAGTGACCCTAGGGGATCCTCTGGTGAAAAAATCATGCTTTTGTCACTTAGGTAAATATAATTTCACTAAGCCACCTCACTAACATGTGAGCGGAGAAGGGTTCCAGTAACTGATTACTCGTTAAAGGAATCGTATTGAATATAATATACCCAAACCAAACCAATAGTAAGTTATACATACCCAGGCATAGACTATGACGCTTATCACAATAGATACTATAATTGTTATAGGAATCGAACAAAATACTACTAGAAAAGTCGTGAAATTCTCATCAATCTTGCTGTGCATAATTTGACAGTTGTCACTGCAGTTAGAATCTGTCTTCTGAAAAGATAAAAACGTCGTTTCTCAACCCAAACCTTTGTATTTTTATCCGCAAAATGTCTATCAACTATGTTTTACCTTGAATTGGAACTAAGTATTTAGCTCGTCGACGGTAATGAGCATTGTCTAATAAATCATTCGACAATAATAAATAAACCTATCGCAGGAAAGACTGAAGGGACTTAGACGTGTAATGGATTAGATTAAACTAAGATCAAATTGACAATGATTTGAGATTGCGGATGTATCGCAGAAGTGTAAAACGAATCACTGTATCTCGCCAGTTTAAAAGTTTGTGAAAGGCTAAACAAAATGTCTGGAAAGTAGTATATTACTTGCATTGTTATCGGAGTCAAGCCATACGGTCAAAGTCCAAGTGGGAAGCTGTTGACAACATGATACCATCAGACAACTGAGCACCATCATCAAGGTGGATAATGACCCTCCGGCGGCATTGTACGCTCGGATACTTCTCCAGCTGGCTCGACCTCCGTCCAAGCGTTCGGTGGTCGTTAAATGACCTAATGATTTACATATATATTTGTACGGTTTTTGGGAACATGGACACACGCAATACATACACGACATACAATGTTACTTCCTGTAATGTCTCTGACAACACGGTACATATCTGTTACACCAGGCTAAGTTGTGCTCACTCAAATTCTTTCGTTTGGTATTGAAACCTCTGTAGTAGAAACGTCTTGAAATTCATCATGGGACAGGTGTTGGGTCTTGACCTTGCAAGGCCTGAGTGAGATCACGCTCATTTCTATTCTGAGATTCTGGGGAATCCTGATCTCCAGATCAAAACAAGAATTTAGAGCTGGTACTCTGTGACTTGATTATCATGTTGGGAACATTTTAAGTCTAATAGCCCTCCGACCAGAGTGCCAAGGGTGAATTAAGCGTTCCTGGCTTGCGCAATTTCGAATCCAACATTTTCTGAGGGAGTCAGTTTGTTCTCGTTCCCTAGCCCACTAACCCCTGGATTAAACGGTTATTTCCACAGTATTATAATTGGACCAAGCTGTATGATAACGGACACTGTGGGAAAAAATATATAGGCTGATTTATTGGCTTTCTCTTTCCAGGTATCTTTTGGCAGAATTAATGAATTCCTCTGGGTGATACAAGTTAACTACACGAACAGAGTAAATCAATGACTGATCAGGCCCTTTCCTGCCAACAGTGGGACACTTCGCAGGCACACGCAATTTCAATCAGGAACATATGTCTCTTGAGACCATCATTAAATATGCATAATATGTATGGCTATTGTTTAAAGACTGACAAAGTGTTACTTGAAATACCTACCCGATTCTCCAGCTTGGTTTTCAGTTTGCCTTTCGCTAGACGTCTTGGCGATCTGCTCTTCGTAAAAGCCTATTGAGGAACGACCAGAAAATCAAATTAGCTACATAACAATTATTATTATGAGACCAATTCAGTGGTGCCCGAATACAACCATTTGTCACATCACAGCGGCGAAAGGCAATGCGATACATCTATACGATACAAAACCTGTGCCAAATATTTTTGCTGCGTATTAGGCCGGTGGCGATGCAGCACTGACAGATGAGTATGTGACTCAGTCCACTGGTGGCAGGCAGAAAATCCATGCGGGCATAATGTAGCCCCAGTGATTTCGCAATGAGCGGTGTTCATACAAATTTTCCGGTAATACAGTGGGCGTAGTGAAAAATGTAATAATCTGTGCATAATTGGATAAATCGAATCGATAACTGTCATATACCAAAGTATTTTCGCCTAGAGAATGAAAATATTTCAAAACGTTCAGAGAGATTTCCAGAATGGACAGGAATTATGAAACGAGCTTACTGACATATCTTACCATCTTGGGGTAAAATTAAGTAACTATAGAGAAATCTAGCAAAGGATCATGGCATCTTAAAATAGGTTTCCTCAATAACAAATAAACAAACGTTGGTTCTTGGGATTGTAATACATTTATCGGCCTTATTGGTCTATCGAAATAAAAGCCTAACCAAACTTTTCGAGACCTGACGTCATCATCACGTCATAATAGCCTCCTACTTAATTTTCTCCGGTTTTAATTGTAATTCACATTTCTCGTTGCATAGTGCTGGAGAAAAACGTCGAAAATAGGGGAAAATGTCCGGCATTCATACATTAAATTACCAATCCGTGATTCATACATTAAATCACCAATCCGTGATGAACAATTGAGAATCATTCTCTATTGTTCTCTTTGTTGATTTTCGAAATGACTTTGCGTTTCGCTATCTACTGTTATGGATCTAACCATTATTTGTCAATAATACTCTGACTTATCCTGGGGCCGTGTGGTCGTCATCCAAGTTTCAACAACGTGCCTGAGATACAACACATATCACGAATCGTTAGATTTTTGCTATGTGCTTTAGAATAGGTTAACCAAAATACTATACTGTGAGGTCATGTGACTCTGTCAGTATATCTGTACCTCTTCCCACTTCTCTCATATGTGTTGTAATCTAGTCTTTCACAGAAATTGGATTATTGATTCCTTCACTCATTAAACGATCTTGAATACTATCTTCATAGAGATAGAATTTAGATGATTACTAGTAGATTTGGTGGCTAGATTGCGTTCTCACAATTTTGGCGATTTCCACATTCAGTCTGATATGTTACAGATATTTCTGGATATGAAACATCGGAAAATCAAGTTGCCATCAGTGTACAGTCAAACTAGGAGATCAAACTTAAAGAATGATTGGCAAAATGAAAACAAACTGCACTGACTGCTCCAATGACCTCACCTCTTGAAATGTAGATGGGGTCGGCTCGTATGATAAAACACAGATGAAACTCACTAAAGCTCGTTTCATAGATATAAATCTATATATTAGGTAACATTCCAATATTACATACAAAAATAATACGGTAATGGTTGAATTTTGCCTGACGATAGGAAACGTTCAGTTTACTTGAACATGATCTGTCCAGTAAAATACGAACTTCAATAACGTTACCAAATTGAGTAATTGAGTACTGAAAACAATAACAGTACATTCACCGTGTCGATATATACTATTGTTAATCTTTAATCACACCCTCAATGTTTACTAAACGACATGTGATGAATATTCAAGGTTTATATAATAGATGGGGTCGGCTCGTATGATAAAGCACAGATGAAACTCACTAAAGCTCGTTTCATAGATATAAATCTATATATTAGGTAACATTCCAATATTACATACAAAATATTGTATTTGCGAGGCAAGCGCCAATACAGAGGTTGAAAGGCCAGGTAGAGGTATGTGAAATGAATATTGCCACACACGAAGAGAGGCTCAAACTGCTGGAATATAAATCGATCGATCTGGAGGCCCGTGGTAGGAGGCGAAATCTAATATTCAGGGGATTTCGAGAAGACCGCTGGGAAGATTGTTTTGATTTAGCCAGAGATCTTATCTATGGCAGGCTTGGCATAGACTGTGATATGTATCTAGAGCGAGCACACAGGATAGGTTTCCGTCCACGTGGTAATCGCCCGCGTCCGGTTATGGTGGCCTTCCGTGATTACTTTGACACGGACATTATTATGCAAAACGCTTACATGTTGAAAGGAACTAACCTCAGCATTAGTCGTGATTATCCACAAGAGATCAGCAATGCGCGTAGAATTCTTTGGCCGGAGTTTAAAGCGGCCAAGCAGAACAAAAACAACCGAGTGTCTATCAGGTATCCAGCTCAGTTGGTAGTGAATGGCAAAATCGTGCACGACATGTTTCCAGACTGGGTACACATCATGAAGGGAAACCGAGTTGACATTGTCAACAGAACTGTGGGTGAACATTTATCAAAACCACCGTTCGCTCGTCAAGACCAAACACCAGCCGTGCCCATGGACTCTCAGTTGGCCGTAAATGTTGAAACTGACGGGAGGACAACACCTCAACATATTATGGAACAAACTAAAAACAGTGACGACTTAGAGGAAACGTTGTCTGCTGACGAAACTGGCATAGTTGATTTTGAAAATGTTACACCTGATCGTAACTTTTCCCAGGAATTGAACATGGAGTCAAATAGTCAGCGCAATTCCAAAGTGAATGAATTGACACCAGATGAGAATCTGACATTCGGTACCAATACAACAACGACAAACGATCCAGGTGCTATCATGTCTGTGGCTGCAGCAGGGGCCTGGCAGCGAACCGATGGGACCGCAGAGAGCAATGAAACCAGCGAACCGGGATAGGACATCAGGGAGAAAGTGCGGCTACGATTTGCACTCCTTAACATTCAGGGACTTGTGACTAAAACAACAAATAAGCTGGATTCACCGGAATTAGCCGAAATTTTCTTGTCAAATGATGTGGTGTTGTTAACGGAAACATGGAATAATTCTTACTCTGATGTGGATGTGCCAGGATTTGAGTGTTTTGATTTACCTCGCCTTGAAAGAAAATCAGCGGCAAAACGTGATTCTGGTGGTATAATCATATATATACGTTCCGAACTAGTAAATAAGGATACACTTGTTAAGAAAGAAAGTGATGACATAATATGGGTCAAGATAGACTCATCTGTGTGCCGATTAAACCATGATATCTATGTATGCTTGTGTTATGTGCTGCCGGACGGATCTACTAGGCAATCAACTGTTTTCGATAGAATTACGGACACATTAGCGGAATTAGGATCAAGACCGAACTCTAAGTTTTTAATCTGTGGTGATTTCAACGCCAGAACGAAGGACTCTGCTGACTATGTTGATGAAGTTTCATCTCAACATGTCCCTGGATTACCAGATGATTATGAAATAGACACTCCCCTCCCAAGGTCATCCCAAGATATAAAGACAAGCAATGCAAATGGAACTATGCTGCTAGACTTTTGTAAGAGAACTTCTTTACGTATAGCGAATGGGAGATGTGGCAGTGATAAAGGTGTAGGTAAATTTACATGCATAACACATAGAGGCAGTAGCCTAGTCGATTATGTATTGGTTTCCCCATATTTACTTAATTGTTTCGATGCATTTCATGTATTTGGACCAAACATTTTGTCTGACCATTGTCAAGTTTCCTTTACTGTACGTGACCCGGATGTTAGTATTACTCCTATTGATAACGAAGTTGAGGACGAATGTGACATGGATATAAATTTCAGGTATACTTGGGATGATGAAAAATTAGATCAATTTTTATTTAATCTGGACAGTAAGACGATCTCGGACAAATTAGACAAGATTTGTATTGAATTAAAATCTGATTTTGTTACCGAAAATTTAATTGATTCATCGGTAAATAACTTAATTGAAATTGTTACTGATTGTGGAAAGCCTTTTCTCAAAAAGAATAGACAGTCGGGTGACCATGTCAAGCAATCTGTTCAAACTTCTGCACCCTGGTATGACGATAATTGTAGTTTTAAGCGAAAGATGTTTTATATGAGATTAAATGCCTACAGAGCAGACAAGTCAGATGAAGCTAGGGCTGAGATGGCAAATGCCCGCTCAGAATATAAAAAGACATTGAGGGAATGTAGACGCATATATAATGAAAAACAAACTGAAAAGCTAGAAAGCTTACGGTACAAAAATGCGAAGGAATATTGGAAACTGTTAAAGGCTGCAAGTGGTATCCCTAATTCCACTGTTCCTCTGTCAAATTTTGCTCAATATGTTCAAGCTGTCAATAATCCTGGAAGTAAATTTTTTAATTTTGATGACACAAATTTCATATATGAAAAGTATATTAAAGGAGGAAATTTCCCTGGATGAAATTAGAGCTGCGATTTCTCAGTTGAAACGTAACAAAGCAAATGGACCGGACAATATATTAAATGAATATGTCATATATGGCTCGGATATTTTGTTGCCAATAATACATACGCTGTTTAATACACTTCTCAGTAATGGTTACTTTCCCACAGCGTGGTCTGATGGTTATGTTATTCCTCTTCATAAAAAAGGTAGTCGTAACGATGTAGAAAATTATCGTGGAATAACGCTATTAAGTAACCTCGGTAAGTTGTTCACACGAGTCCTTAATAATCGCCTTGGGTCTTGGGCGGAGAATTATTCTGTGTATATTGAAGCCCAAGCTGCTTATAGACAAGGGATGGGTACTACAGATAATGTATTTGTATTACACGGCCTTATTTCTTCTGTTTTAAATGCTGGTCATACACTTTACTGTGCTTTCATCGACTTTTCAAAGGCATTTGATTATGTAGTTCGAGATTTGTTATGGTCAAAACTGTTAAAACTCGGAGTTCGTGGTAAACTGTTAAATGTTATCATATCGATGTATAAATCTGTCAAATCAAGAGTAAAATTAGATGGTTCTCTTAGTAAAGAGTTTACATGTGCCACGGGGGTCAGACAAGGTGAATGTTTGTCGCCATTTTTATTCGCGATGTTCCTGAATGATATCGAGGATGAATTTTACATAAAAGGAGCTGAGGGTTTAAGTATTGGGATGTTGAAACTTTTTCTGCTTCTTTATGCCGATGACATTGTTATTTTTGCAGAGACAGCTAGTGGCCTGCAAGACGCCTTGCATATTTTATATAACTATTGTCAAGATTGGAAGCTTGTTGTTAATGCAGGTAAATCAAAAGTGATGATTTTTAGAAAAGGCGGATGTGTATCGCAGAATATAAATTTTTCATATGGCAATTTGTCACTAGATATTGTAAAGAAATTCACTTATTTGGGTATAGTTTTTACAACGGGTGGATCATTTTCTGACACCCAAAGTACCCTAGCGGGCCAGGCACAAAAAGCTGTGTTTAAATTGAAGAAGATGTTGTATAAATTTAATGATATAACGCCAAAACATGTTTTAGAATTGTTTGATAAACTTGTACTACCAATACTTAACTACGGTGCGGAAGTTTGGGGTTTTGCTAAAGCGGACAGTATTGAACGTGTTCATCTACAATTTTGCAAAATGGTATTAGGTGTGAAAAAATGTACACAAAATGATTTCGTTTATGGAGAGCTGGGTAGAATATCCTTGATCACAGGAAGAATGTACATTATAATTAAATTCTGGTTAAAGATACTTTCTTCAAATGTAAGGAAGTATATCAACCAAATTTACAAATTATTGTTAGAAGATGCAGCTGCTTCACCTAATCGAAAAACATGGGTGACGCTATTGAGAGATCTTTTTGGCCGCTTAGGTTTATTTTATGCCTGGGAAGCAGTCAGTTGGGTGTGAGACGGCTTTTTTATCTCTTGTTCGGCAGAGATTAAATGACAGCTTCGTGCAAAATTGGCATGCTCGCCTGGAAGATTCTAGTAGAGCCAGATTTTATAGACAGTTTGGCAGTTTTCATTTTCAAGAATATTTAGATGTTATTAAAATTAGGTCTATCAGAGTGGCATTCACGCAGTTTCGCACATCATCCCATAGACTTGAGATTGAGATGGGCAGATGGAAAAAACCTGTTAAAACCCCAATTGATGATAGAAAATGCTCAGTTTGCGGTATTTTAGAAGATGAGTATCATTTCATTTTAATATGTCCGTTGTATGACAATTGCCGTAAGCGTTATATTCCTGAATACTATTGGAAACATCCTAGTACATTCAAACTAGCAAGCTTAATTTTGTCAGACTGTCGTACTATTATTAAACAGTTGGCATTGTTCGTATCGAAGTCCTTTAAGCTAAGAAATGAGTTATGTTATGATAAAGTAATGTATTAGTTACCACTTTCTCCCTTGATATCATATTAGCTTCAGCAATTTTATATTAAGGTTTTATATGTGGCAAAGTTCCACCGAGTGGTTGAATATGTATCTGTTGTCCGGTATCGGCAAATTAATGACATCGTTTTTTGAAAACGGCACCGATTTTATATTTTAATTATTTGTATACCTCTCCGCCATCAAGCAAATCAAATAATTATGTAATAGTTATGCTCATGGGCCAGCTGGCTTATTGCAATAAAGGATATATATTTAATATAATATGTTTGGCGATAACCACTCTATCTTAGTCCCACACAACTAGACGACATATAGGTATGTATACGATGCTCTCAAATGTTGCCTAATTGACCTAATTAAAACCGTTTCAGTGACGATTATTTTTTACGTAATGTTCATTATGCCTAAAATCTTGTGCTTGCCTTTTTCAAAGTGTCGAAGTCCTTCGTTTGTGAGCAATTGGTCCAAAACTCTTCATGGTAAATTTAACTCCTATAACCAATTTTATTTCTTTGTTACTGTTTTGGTAATGTCTGATTTTAATACAATTGTTAATCCTTAGACATCAGGTTTACTCACTGGCAACGACAGTTACACTGACGCGTGATTCCCTTCGTACGTGTGATTCGTATATTGCTTCTCCTGCATGGGCCTACAGCATATGGAATATTATAAATCAATGATAACTGGACTATTTTCGATGTGAAAGTGATCATTGTAAGTAAGGTCTTTTCTTAAAAATTTAACAGCTTTGTTGCAGTTTTCATCAGTGTAGTTTTAGTTTGTTATTGAAAACAAATGCGTATTAATGTGAAAACTTGGGATCAATAGCATTTGAAGGTTACCTAAATGTCGCTTTCAACGTGATCAAAGACTGATACGTTTGAAAGGAAACCGTCTTCAAACGGACCATGTTATTTACTTCATAGTATCATATAAAATCTGCTTAATTTCCTGGATAACATTCACCATGTTTTCAACACATGTTGTCTAAGCAGTCCGGCATTTCAGTCAAGTACGAATTTCAATAACATTATCAAATGTGATAAGGATATGCGTATTTTGACTGTCTCGTTACTGAAATCGTCACTGAAATTAATACGAAATACTCTAATCGTGTTGATGTACATTTTCTGTAATGTTTAATCATTTTCTAATTGTTCATATTTATTATTGTTTATTTTCTTTTCCATAGGCTGATTGTTAATTTTTATTTTTATTTTTTTAGGCTGTATGCAATGCTTACTTAATTTTTGAACAGAACTAGACACATCATGGTATATAATATTCGTTTTCATTTATCATTAATTGATCATTTCACGGAACTAAAACTTTGGTATTGTTTAAGTTTCAGTATATCTAAACTCGCATAGTAGCCTTACTTGAGAGTCGAAATCTTTAGCTCGTTAGCGGAAAATTTGTCCAAAGTACTTCATGCTAAGCTTCAACAAATGGAGGTGTTTGCTATTGTTTTTGCAGCAACTTGGTATCGGCGTGGTAGCTTGTTGTCAAATACAGTAATCCCAATCGAATTCATATTTTAATGAGCTAATTTGTGGGCCTCTGGTTATGTTGTACCCAGCGACTTCGCACTAAAGCAGTATTATATTGTCAACGTGTTGTTGGTGCATCACCGCTGTGCTGTTTAACAGGAACCGAGGAAAGTCAGTGGTAGTAGTTCTAATATTCATCATCGAATTTCATTGATAAGTTACATGGAGTGATACTGTTTCTATCTTAAGATAATTTTAATAAATGTCTCGGTTTATTTGTTTGCCCGGATCGGAGTACCCGAGCTTTGGTAGAAATGCTATGAAACTTCGCCAGGATGGTAATGGAGTCATTGTGAACTAACAGAATACAAGTGATGAAAAGGGCATTTTGAGACGTTCGTTGGTCGGCAGTTAGCGGTTTGCTATTCGAAGGGGACCAGTCATTATTTTATCCGTACAATTGTACCTGTATTTAACCCCTTTCCCTACTGAATTGGAACATCAACTATGTGGGACATCCTCTACCAGATGACACCATTAGTCCTGATCCGACGCCGGTGGGCACTGTTCTGAATACCTAACTGCATAACTGAATAGCCAACTGGCTATTTTAGCCCCTTTTTCCGACCGAATTTCACCGTGATACTTGGCACATCAACTATGTGAGACAAGCTCTGCCATTTGACACCAACAGTTCCCCTATCCGCCGTCTGAAGCCTGATGGGGTTCCAATTGTTTTTTGGACGGAGGGCAGTGAAATTCGCCAGGATATCTATGGCGTTGGGCGAGGTGACTTAGAACCAAAGTAGATTAGTATAAATGGGATATAACTCTGACTGGCGGCCAAGAACACGAAATCTACATGGACATGCTATTACATAGTCGAGCCTATTTTCACTCTTAACCGGCCGCAGTTTTAGTAGAACACTTATGCGGTCACTGGGGTGACCTAAAAATAAAGACAAGGTCCAATTAAGGGAACATGTTTTAGTTGAAGTAAAAGCGTCTAGTCCGTCATTCAATATTCAGCTGTCGTCCATTAAAGAATTTCAGCGTCCATAATCAAAAGACCTAAGGGCAACAACATTAGCACCAATAGTTTTCAATGATGCCGACAAGACAGCATGATGTCCCAGGTCCGTATCGCTGATCAGTATTCTTAACACTCTCTGAACCGTATATGGAAATGGAGAATTTGCAGACAAATATTCTCGTCATTTTATATCCTGTTGGAAAGCTAGAAGTATCATCATCGAAACTTCGTAGACGATGATGAGTATATCTGCACTTTGTTTATGTTCATGGCGGTGTTGGTATCAGTTTGAAACCGGCGAAATTACTGGTATAGAGGGAGTTCATCCATCCGATTTTCGTTGTAAAATCGTTAACGTAGGAAAGTTGAACAGGATAGCTATGGGATCGAGACGATTGACTCAAACACCTCCCCTTCCCAAATTGATAAGGTCATTCAATTTGAACAATAGGACAGGAGGGTGAAGGGAAGATGGACTATTGTGAGGGATGGGGGATTAGCTACGGGGGCGAGGGCGGGGTTCTGTAAAATATGCAAATGTATGATAGACAATTTATTGAAGCATGAGCTGAAATGTATCAATATTCTGAACGGTTCAGTTCTCCACCGATCATTTCTCACCAAGAATATTGTGATTGAGGTTTACATACATGTATAACTTTAGAAAAGTTATATTTGAAAAGGAAAGTGGACAGTAAGTGGTTGAAGGAAGTTGATATCTTGACAGAAGAATTTCAGTTGCCAAACGTCGTCAATTGTTCCCACCTATTGCATATCGCCCCAATCCCACATTCCGCAGTGCAAAGACTCACATTTACACATTTAAGTATTATGTGAAGGATTTCGGTACCTTTTATTGCCTGCTCTCGTTTTTCTTCTTCCTTCCTCACTGATCTGATCATTTGTCGATACCGTTCATCCGAAGCCTCAATCTCAGCGTGGGTAAGATCGGCTACTATGCCAGAATTAGTCAAGAACATGACTTGATCACACTGTGAGAAATACTGTACGGGAAATCAAAAGAGTAGAGTGAATATACCAGGAGAAATCAATTCATTTTCAGATCTTAACACTACCTGGCCTGGGGGGAGGGGGGGGGGGGGAGAGGCAATTTCCGCCGCCCCCTTCCCCTCTCTTTTTTTTGTCCTATCGCCAGAACGGCAAAACTTGAGAGCTGAAACTCCGTAACTTTGCAGTTTATCATATTGGGGTCATTTTTAACCTTTAAAATACTGTAGGCTATACTCACAGATACGTTTCGATCAAGCCATTATCAGGCGATGTAGAATCGGCCATACACGAACTCACGAACATTTACTAAAAAAAAAGAGCCGGTCCCAAGGTGTATTCCATGCCACGAAGCTATCTCGGTTAAATAAATTCTTATCGACTGTATAGATTTTAAGATTGTAAGAGATTCATTTTATCGAGCAGCTACTTTAGAATATCTGTAGACTGTAGCTTAGGTCACTTGATAGAAGTCGGTTTGTTGAATAAGTTTTAATGTGTGTATGTTTTAATGTTTTCTGTTACTAAGTTATTAACTTGAATACTTAGAGTTTTAAAACACAGGAAAACAATTCAAAAAATCTGACCGACAAATCGTCCAGTTTTAGTAGAGCATGACCCAAAGATTTAGTGTGGTAAGTTTCAGCACTCTAGCTTTAGGGATAGCGAAAATATATAGAGGGTCACTTTCCGCTCCTACCCAGACTGCGGTGCACCCAAAATCGCCCAGGCCAAATAGGGTTAACATTGTATCTAATCGGTGACTAAGATCTGGATGGTTCCTGTAGTTGTAATCTCTGAAAACCGCAGATTTAAAAGCACGGTGTAAACAGCTCAGCTGTTTCCAAGGTGACAACATCTTCATCCTCAAACACAGATATTATAATCTAGGCAAATGTGGGTGAACTTGAGCCGCATGATAGGTCCCTCTAACTAGGTCTTAACTAAGCGGAAATGAACGAAATTAGAACGTTTCCACACTGTACGAAGTTAGTTTTGAAGACAGAGTGATCGTTTCCACACTGGGCGTCATGTAAACGTGTCCATACTGAAGATATTGTATACATGTTGATAAAATGTCACTGTAATTAAACGTGCTCAACTCAAATAGTTCATTAGAACTCAGTCACGCCTGGCTTACCTGGAGCTTTTCTGACCCCATCATTTAGTAAACCTTTGCAATTTTTGATATAGGATCTATGAAATCGGTAATTGTTGATTTACTTTGTGGGATAGACGTATCTACTTAATTCAAGGTACTTCTATTTATCGCTTGAGTTTTCTGTATATACCACTGGATTACTGTGCGCTCTGCTTTCTTGATTTCTGTGGGCATTAAGCCTCCCAACCCCCTCCCCAGCTCATTGTGCGCGATGACCCACCCCTTCTGAGGATCTGGATACAAAAATAAAAATATACACACAAACATTGAGTACTAACCCTCACTTGATGAGAAACGAGAAGCACGGTCTTTTCCTTCAGTAGTCCCTTTATACACTTAGTGAATATAGTAGAGGCCACTTTGTTGTCTACTGCCGACAGTGGATCGTCCAAGAGATAAATGTCGCGGTCACTGTAGACGGCTCTGGCTAGACTGACCCTCTGTTTCTGGCCACCACTTAAGTTTATTCCACGTTCTCCAATCTGTTCAAGGAATGAGGTCTGATCAATTTGAATATTACTTTAACACCATACATGTACACTGAATGTAAACCACGGAATGACAAAGAAGATATAATCTTCTGTCATTGATCAGTTTTCGAAATCAACAACTGTTCAAATAAAGACACTGTTTGGATAAAAAAAGAAATAGGATTTTTAACGTAACACACAAAATAGTTTTTCGGATGTATCACATAGTCTTGACTACATGACGACTTTACAACGATTATTATGGATTAAGAATACTGATCAGCGATACAGATTTGATATTTTTGGAACATCATGATGTCTTGCCGCCCTCATTGAAAACTGTTGACCGCTTCTCTCTTGCAGGAAACTAGCCTATGTTTATGTATACTATGATTGTCTTTTTGAATTTTGTGCTAATAGTGTTATATGGAACAGGTCTTTGGATTATGGACGCGGATATTCTTTAATGGACCACGGCTGGATTATGAATGACGGACCAGACGCTTGTAATTGAAGAGATTTTGTCATAGTTATTCGAGAAAAAAGATACTTGAACTGCCTATACCATTTAATGTTAAACAGCCTAGACGAACACAAACCAAGGTTTGTACTCAGACTTATGTCCGCTAATCTTACTTATGGTTTTCATCAAAGAGAACCGACTGTGGACATCCTTCGGGAAATGCAATACAAAACGCAATCATTTTCTACAGAACGAAGGTCGACAATCGTCAAAATGAGTAAAGCAATGTTCGGTTTCTTAGTAAACACTCCAAATTCGTTGCCTGGAATAGTGGAATAGCGTATGCATCATTTTGAACAATTTAGGTTAAAACACGTTTCTCACTGCTCAGATATGCTATTTGTTTACTCACTTCAGTGGCGTCCCCTGCTGGTAATCGTCCAATATCTTCATGCAGAGAGCAACTCTCCAAAATTTGATTGTATCTGAAATATAAACCACAATTGAGACAATATCTTTACAAGTCTGCGTATGGCGTTATCCCTGAAGTCCTTTGAGGTCTGTAGTCAAGAACAGTTGTACTTATGGTCATGCATTATAGTGCATTATTAGGCTCATAATTTTAGTCATCTACTAATTAGTTGGAAGTTCGGGCAAATAAATAATAAAAGTAATTCAAAGGATGCGTCGCTTTCTTCAAAGATAATCCATATACCTGGATTGGTCGAAGTCGTTACCGAAGACTATGTTTTCCCTGACAGTAGCATTCAGTATCCAGGCTTCCTGGGGAACCCATGCTATCGTCCCGGTGATAGCAAACGTTCCAGACGTCACCTTGAGCTATCATAGAAAGAAACTGTGCCAATGAAAGACGTTACTGTTCTTCAAATGAGAGGGGTATCTATCGAAAGGCAGTTTACAAAGATGACAGTTCCTCATCGTCGTAAACGGTCTATTAAAGTACGAATTGCAATAACGTTACCAAATCGGGTAACGAAACGCCCATTTCTAATTTTTATTCTAACATTGGTCTAACCGTGATGTACGTTGTTGTTGATATATAGTCACTTCCTGATCGTTTGTTTTTATGATTTGTACAATTCTAAGATTGTCTTCAGTGAAATGAATATGCAACATTTGCATCATATTTTTGGTGATAACCTCTATGTATATGTGTATATAAGATTGAGATAAAGATTTTTACTGATGATTAATTACGTTCACTATGGCTAGAATTATGCGACAGCCTTATAAAAGTGTTCTTTCCCAGAGAGCGAAAACGTGGTCCAAAAACACTCAATTATAATGTTCAATTTCAACAAAAGAAGGTAACTTCTACAATCAATTTTAGTTCTTTGTTACTGTTTTAATAACTAATTTAATCACTTTCAGAGTGGTGTTGCGGTTTTTATTAGCAGTTAAAATACAGTAACGGTAACACAAAAATTTATTCACCTTTCCTTTTCCAGGAATTCTGTTTGAAAACGCATTAAGTTAATCATTGGTCTCTCGCTTGAATTACAGTGAGTCCATTATAAATCCGGAGGTATCGGAGTCGGATTAGGCTTTAATTTGTAGTTTTCACGTAGGTGATTTACATATCACTCCTAAATTAGTATGTCGATAAATATAATTAATTATTTGAGAATAGCAATTCTTACCCTTCCCATTATGGCCTGAAAGAAGGAGCTCTTACCAGCACCCACGGATCCACAAATTGCAACAAGTCTGCCCTGCAAAATAAACGAGTAACATTTCCATAACAGGTAGAAAATTATGATCCACCCTAGACGACAGGTTCTACATGTTATCTTTCTAGTGTGTTCAATTCCGAATTGCTCAAGATCATCGTGTAATACCAGACAGTAAGCAGGCACAATCGTATACAAGTACAATATAATCTCGAAGACGACTACACAGGTTCTAGTTGACACTTTGATATACTTGAAATGTCTACAGTTAAATACTGAAATACTCGAAGAATATGCTATCCTTTGCAGCCAAACTGAATGCTTATATGTGGCATGTTTGGCAAAATTCGATTACAGCCTAGGATCACTTGTCTGTTGGGCATTTTACAGCTTGTCCAACTACGCCCATCTATCTTTCCTTCATCATGCATGTTATGTTTCTAACGATATTTTAAGGTATCAATTTACCTTTTCTATTCGAAGGTTTAAATTCCTCAGCGACGGGAGAGAACCATTCTTTTGGCGATCAGGTCCGTTTTCCATTTCATCACAATTCTGATCCGGATCGATGTCGTGAGTAGAACCATATCCGGCAAATTTTTCTGAAATATTTCCGGATCCAGATTTGTACACCCATATATTAGTTTTCTTCCATTATTTTCATTTTATGATGATGGAAAGACGAAAATATTCACATAATACTGCATATTCATTGTATGGAACAAATCTGAACGCCCAAATATGCAAATATACATATATATGAAGGAAAGCGCACCCGAAGATAGAAGAATTTTGTAGATAAATACTTTGATATATACTTATTTATGTCATGACTGTATATTTGATCATCACATTGATATCGTTTTTTTGTTGGTTGCCTAGTCACGTTGGCATCAAATGTAATACTGAGGCTGATAGAATGGCTAAGGCAGCCCTAGATGATGCGGTTGATCCTGTTGGAGTCCCATATAGCGATTTCAGACCCTCTATCTGTACTTATGTGAGAGGGCTGTTTCAATCTTTATGGGATGCTGTGAATAATAAACTTCATGAATTAAAGAAAAAACTGTAGGCTATACTCATCTGAACAGTCAGAAACGTTTCGTTGAAGCCATGCTCAGGCGATGTAGACTCGGCCATATCCGATTAACTCACGAACATTTACTACAAAAAGCCAGCCCCAAGGTGTATTCCATGCCACGAAGATCTCACTGTGAAACATATTCTTATCGACTGTATAGATTTTAAGATTGTAACAGATTCTTTTTATCGAGTGACTACTTCGGAAGATCTTTTTAGTCGGGTTATTGGGTTATTGTGTCTTGGGTTATTTGAGAGAAGTAGGTTTGTTGCATAAGTTTTGATGTATGTTTTAATGTGTTGGATTACTAAGTTATTGGCTTGAGTACTTAGAATTTTGTTTGATCGTCGCTATATAGCTGAAATATTGATGAACAAGACGTTAAACCTTAATTCTCTCTCTATTCATGTCATCGTCAGACATTTCACCATTCGTGATGATGCCATGGATATATATGTCGAAATATTGATCTAAAAAATGATTCTCGGTAATATTTTCTGGGTCACTCTCTTCCTGTATTATGCCAAATAAATCAGTAGTTAGTGTATTCCAAGGCTACAAAAGGGTGGTGTAAAACGATCCCGGTGTACTGACAAGAAGTCATATGACCCCACATGACTACATATTTCTGAAAAAAACCCTCACAAGAACCTAAAGTGATCCCTATGCTGATTTGTATCCCAGTCACGCTTTTGTTGTAGCTGGTCATGTAGATATATTGAATGTCATGACCACACGTCCCATAGCACCGGCTTAATGGATGTCAGATGCAAATATTTCAAAGCGATGCTCTAATAGCCCTATGAAGTCATCTGTTGAGAAATGACAAACTATGTGATAGTTTAATAAAAACGACCCAAACGAGGGAGTACTTATATAATGCAAGTTAATATTCAGATCAAATAACTGTGAGGCCCGACGCCGAGCAAGCGTTTCATATGGACGACGTTTACGGTGGAGACCGACACCTCAGACCTAGGTCCTGATACATTTCAAATGAGAAAAACTTTCGCATGTTTAATCTTATCTTTAGTATACTGAAAGTATATGTTCATCATTAAACAAATATACAAAACTGTATTTGATTATACAAAAAAGTTATGCCCGGTCAACCATCTTATTTTAATAGAAATAACATAGAAATAGATAAAAAAAAGTGCAAAAAATCAAGTGTTTTAAGTGTTGACGGGTTGATTCACGTGTCTTTTGCAATTTTGATCGAAAATCTTCGTTCAGTTTTACCTTAAATTAAAATTGATTGGGCAAAAGTTTATGCTAGAAAGAGAAGTGTCGGTCATGACCTTACATACTGATCCACATGATATTATCAACGTCAGACGTTTGGGAACTACTCCAATTTTATTTGATGGCATGGAGATAGATATTGATGCCGAAGTGGGATAAAGGCCATCTTAATACCTTTCACTGGAACATATTACCTTTTCAGATTGCAACCTAGAATCGGTCGTCTCCATGGACAGTCCAGTAAAGCACGTTAATGCGTTTGTATATGAATCAACCAGACAAATGCGATAAACAATAACATAACATAATATTTGAACAACACGATAGAAAACTGCTACTAAAAATAGTAACAAAGACAATCGGAAACGTTCCGATTGAGGGATGGTTTCTCGACCACTGCCAATATATCTCTTCTTTCCGCCCTCTCTCAGACCATTGTACTTCGCAATATAGGAGCACAACGCTGTCAAGTCCAGTCGTGAGCATATGTGTGAACAACACACAATCGCTACAGTTGGCCGTTGAATTGCGCTGCTTGGACATCCGTTTGGTTAACCTCATCTGGCCTGAGGGGTGACCTTTTTCGGCCCATCTATCAACCTTCCTCCCGTATGTCCGAAACGATACTAGATTGAGAGCTGACACTTTTTAGCTTATCATATTGGGGTCATTTTAAGTTTATTCGCCTAATTCAGCGAGCGGTGGATTATGGCTAAATTCAAAATTGCATTTATGTGCGGTACCAGAAAAGTTATGATTTCGTCAGTTTTCTTCAAGCTGTTTGATTTTCTGCGGATAAAAATCGGGATTAGTTCGTTTAGACCTATTTCCACACACTCTGATAAACAAGATGTGAAGATTGGTTTAACCGTTGATCACATGTGTTCTACCACATACTGCCGCAACCCGAGTGTATTGCTATCAACTATCAACCTCCAAAAAATACTAGGAGCAACAGTCCACCGAAGCTCTGGGTGATCACATGCTTGAGTTCATCAAAATTCAGGACAGCTATTTTCTTCATATTACGGAGAAATTTCCCTAAAAAGTTGATGCAGTTTAGAAGGAAGAGGCGCGAAGTTGTTATTCATATATACAGAGTTTTACTTTTCATCGTAGAAGGTCTAGTGCGCCTGGAAACATCTGGCTAACCCCGGGCCTCACCTCTCAGCGCGTTTTACTATTTCTTCGACGGACATGTCATTTATACAAACGGATGCGTTATGACGTGGCAGCGATTTTTACAGCGTGGGGTAAATGCCGTGATAATGCAAGAACAAGAGGGTTCATAATTTCAGTGACAACCATCAGGACACCACCTCCTTCCATCCCGAGCTGGCTGAGGTGTGGCGGCGCCATCTTTTCCTTGCGGTAAATACCCTCATTTATTCGGATGAGTAGAACTTCTTAAGCTGGGTCGGTCTTTCATATAAGTATATATTGTTCCAGCCTTTCTATTGCTCAAAACCCTACCGACTAGACTTATCGTTGTTCCCATCTTCGTCTAGAGACCCTTACATGAAAGACTGACCAAACATTGTCGACTAGTGGACTGCGCTTGTTTGACGTCGGGTCTCACTGTTTTGGAAAAAATCTGCATTCTACTAATTTTCCCCTCATTTGGTTCGTTTCTTCAGTTTAACGGTCACATAATTCATCAATCTACATCAGATCACTCGATAGGGCTATTACCTTATCGCTATTGAGAATTTAATATACGATATCAGCCAGTGCTACGAGCCGTGTTATCAGGCCTTTTAAGGTGTTCACATGGAAATCTACTATAAACGCGTGACTGAGATTGAAATCAAGAGGAATATTCGGTTCATGGGATGCATTATGCAGTGAGAATGTTGAACTGTGGTGTCACCTGACTATCCGTCAGTAAGCTGGCATCTTTTCCACCACCATTGTATGTCACGTTTAATATTCAGTTACATGTAGTTCATGGAAACACTTTGTTTACATTATTCATTGAATTTTAACCTCTCTCGCACACAAATCCAGTCCAACCACAGTTTCACACCAGGTGACCTCTCCCTAATTTATAATAAGCAAGACCACACTTTTTGACAACATAATGAATCTTTGAAGTAGTTACCTGGTCCTGGAAGTGAATATTTGACGGGCCAAACTCCACACTTTTTGAGGGCGCGAAAATGAGGACTCTCGTTATGGCGCTAAAATTTTACCATCTCGAGTAGGCCGAACTCCTGTATATTTTTTCGCTATTTTAAAATGGCGTTTGAACGGGTAGCACTGGAACAGGTGTGCCAAGAAAATTATTTCGTACATTTTCTGTCGATGGTTGACCGAAATTGACACATTTTCCTACATTTTATGGAGTTTTTCAGAAAAGTTGAAAGAAGTTTCTGCAGGATTTCACGTCTTTCCTTCTCGACTTCTGCAGCTGAATTGTCTCTTGAACTGGCGAAACGAGTATCTTACTTCAGAAAATATATACTTATGGAAGGTTTTGTTGCAGCCTTTACAGATATTTATGGTCACACAGTGAAACCCATGCTGAAAGTGCATACTGATCAAATGTTTGCTGGCTCGAAAGCTCGTTTCGCCCATTCTGCGAAATTGAATTCCAGGCTCGTTTGCCCATTCCGCAAAATTGAATTCCAGAAGTTATTAAGAAAACAGTAGCAAATAATTAAAATCAATTATTTGAGTTATCTCTGTTCGTTGGATCTTTGTCGTCTTAAACGAAGAATTTCCAAACAATTCAAGATATTGAACCTTGCGTGGAAAAGGAACACATAGCTGATTTTTCTCTTAGCTTAATTAACCAAATACTTCCTGAAGAACTTCGAATAAAACACGGAGAAATATATACATATCTGCATTTGTCTTTTGGTTTTGTGAGAACACATATACGCCAAATTTATTTGGAAACGCTGTATGGTCATCTCATTGAAAACCACTTTTTTTTTAAATCGCAAAAATGAACAACCAGCAAGTAATAAAACATTATCTACATAAAAAATCACACGATTTGAGCATTGTTATTGTTTTCAATAACGAAACCACCGAAATGCTCATTTTGGTAACGCTATTTAAAATTCCTACGTTACTGAACAAATACATAGAATGTTTTTATTCATGAATTTATCATATATTAAATGCTCAGAAACCTCATCTGTTTCTTGAAGCAGAAACGTACTGGTTCAGACTTAAAAAGCAATATTATATCATATATATACAACAGACCAATACATTCCGTTTCTAGAACATGCTAAAACATTCATGACAATGGATGAGTACGTGTACCTTCTTGTAAATCAGGCAGAGGTTTCTTTGCTTCTGTCACCTCCGTTAGTTTGTATAAAAACGATGTGTTGTTGAATACGGCACAATACTTGTCTGTCTTGGGCGATACCTCCAGCTTAGCGGGCAACTGGAACTCTTCCATCAAAAGAATTCGCTGAAAGTCATATTTGCATTTACGGTGTTATGATTAAATTTTCACGGTATTGTTCGTAAATCAGGCAATTTGATTGGCTGAACAGCTTTGAATTTGTCGGTCCATACTTCGGTGAATCTAAGCATATCTATGCACGCTTCGATTATATTTTGCCGTCAGTGTACGAGATTTTGAGAAACTTCCAATGCAGGCGTTCGGTGACAAGTTTCTACGATAATATTTTGTGGCGTGGATTAAAATCTTCACAGTCTGTGATTGAGTATTGCTATCCAGAAATGGGTAGTTAACTATTAACAAAATTGGAATTGTCCCAATATGATATACCATTTTTTTCACACCAATGAAAACCAAATGGAGACTCGAGGTCTATTCATCATATAAGTCTGTCACAGAAGCTCCTAAACGAATGATCAAACGTGAATGTGTCAAAGGTAACATCCTTTCTATCGAACAGCTCGTTTTATGAACTCCATTTTTTGTATGTATACATTTATGTTCGTACCTTTACTCGCGCCAAAGCGACGAAAAATTCAGCCAACTGCTTCAAGTAAACGGGAAGACGAAAGCCCGTGAACCTCAGTAACGCTATAGCCGACAAAACTGTGAAGGCCTTCCAAAGAAGAAATGTTAACAATATATTATTCATTCGTAGATTATTAACAATTTGCAAAAAGTTTTTCAATATTTTATTTACTATTAAGTGGTAAAAGAAGTTAGTTACATATAACCTTTTTGGTAGGTGTTAGCAAATCTTTATGTTCTAATGTAGTTACGCATATTCTATTTGTAGAGTCATGCGTGCTCTTCAGTGATATATATATCCAATATTATTAATACAAATAATCTTCCGTAGCGTTCTTATACTTTCCCATTTGCTGTTCAGTACATGATATTGAATAATTTTACTGGAAATGATGAAATTGAAACTGAGCTCCTTTCTCAATATTTATCTTTATCGCCTTCACTGTGCTCGGGTAAACACTGCACTGTCATTCTTTTTATTGTAGTTACTGCTTTATTTCATAAATCAAGAAAGCCCTCAGACGAATGTAGATAGGTTGCCTTTCATCTTGATTACCTGTACTGCCGTTACAGAGTCTTCGTGGAGAATAAGAACCAGTATGGAGAGCACCTGAGCAAGACCCATTCCCAAACGTGCGAAAGAAACATTCACAGAGACCATGGCACGTTGTGTTCGCAAGCATTTCTCTTCAACTCGGCGGATTTCTGAAAAAGGCATATTGAGAATATCAAAAGAAGGGACGAGTTACAATCCGTATTTTGGGAACTTATTTAACCCTATCTGGCCTGGGCTTCTTGAAAGCTATCCAGCACGCCCCCCTCCCCCCCCCCACAATATTTTTCTTGTCCCTTGAAAGGGGGGGGGGGGCTGAAACTTACCACACCATACCCTTGATACCCTTGGGTCAAGCGCAATCAGAAAATGTAAAACAAATCTCAGATGGCCGCTGTGATGACGTCGCAGGGACGTCCTTTCAGAAAAAAAGTTTGGTCGATATCTTAGTCAGCTTTTTCGAGTTTTTTTTTCTTCTGGTGTGGTTAAGTTCTCAATGTGGATGAGACAAAAGAGTAGATACTTACAGCTGTTCGTGTAGAAGCATAATATAAGCATAATCTGCTGAGGCAAATCGAGCAGTCCCATTCATCAATATACATTCCTTGAGATACCAAGGTTTCGAATGTTCAATTCAAGTAGGGTAATTCCACAGTGGGAATTATAGCAGAATAAAACATAACCATAATAACATGGTACTTCATGTTATTTAAGAAAGATAGTCATTTAACAATAATCACAACGAATAACGCCGTACCTCCTTTAAAATGACTGTTTAATGCACATGAACTGCTCATTAATGGAGTACTTACCTAATTGTATATGGGTTCATATTACAAAGGGTAGACTCTTAAAGCAACGTAATCAAGAATTTTACTGTCGTTGAGGGCGGTAAGATATTATTTTTATTGCAATTTGTGAAGCCTTGTTTCCGCAATGAGGTCGACGTGGGCGCCGCCATGTTGCCTGCAGGAAGCCGGGACTGATGACGTCAGCTTTCAGCGTACCTGAGATACAACACATATCACGAATCGTTAGATTCTTGGTATGTGCTTTAGAATAGGTTAACCAGAAGACTATTCTGTGAAGTCATGTGACGCAGTCAGTATGTCGGCACCTCTTCCCACTACCCTTATATGTGTTGTAATTCAGGACAAAGTCACGGCTAACGCTTGATCCAGGGACGTTCCAAATACGGACATTTGAACTACTCGGAGTCCAAGTTTTAATTAAACGAAAAAATTGGCACGGCAAATCTCACGGATTCCTAAAAGGAAATTGCTTCATGTTATCTCCGCCAACTGAATAATTTGTTCCCTTAGTTTTTTTTAGCTGAGACTTGTTCGATTCAATTTGGGGAAATTTGAAGCTAAACGGTATATGAAAGGAGGAGCGTCCTCGGCAGTTTTCCGTTGATTCAAGTTGAATAACAATGTTTCTGAATTCGTAAACATTTTCAGGATAACACTTGAACTACTAAAATCAACTAAACTGTCAACGGATGGGCTCTTCCTTCGGCGAATTACTGATACGATCAACCTTAAATCGTCATGACGTTGTGACGTTTTTAGATGAGTATACACTCACTTCCGCTCATCTAAATACGTCACGAAGTGGTGCGATGGCGTCGCCCAGTGCACGCCGTGTAACAAAATCTTCAATATTTCTTTTATCTCGCATTCTATCGACATACTTTTTTATAAAGACATTTGGAATACGAATGCTGATAATTATAGTCAAACGCAAACATAAGGTAAGTACACCTTTAATGGCAGCCAAAGAATGACATCTCATTCACGACACCAATTGCTTGTCCATGGAAATACAATGTTCAGTTTTCTCTTCACAGCAACCAAAATTAATGTCGCTAAGTATGAACTAAACAGCAGATGTATTCAGAAATGTTCCGCAAATTTTGAATAAATCTGAAGAAAGATAATGAGCTAACAACATACCAAGCACGTTTTCGAGAAATGACTCTTCCCAGGCATATATCTTGATTATCTTCATGTTCGTTATGATCTCCTGGATTGCTTTGAGCTACAAAAACGAAACATTTACTTGTCTTGATGTCATTTACCATTTTTGTGTGAAGCACTCATGGAGGTAGGGACGCCAGATTATGTTATAGAAAATATATTTCTATACTTTCGTTCTCCCCAAAAGTGTGGAGTACCCTAGAAAATCCTTAATGCACACAAAATAGATTTGTCCCAAAACTTTAAAAATATAACAAACACAATACACAAGAATGATCATGAGCTATCAAGTTACGATTCCTATGAATTTGGATATCAATTACACATTTTTTTAACCTCCTAAACTGACGATTTAAACTACCTGACAGTAGGAGGGTGAGATCTTACGCCATGAGAATGGTGATACAGTGCCCAGATGAGTAGAATTACAAGCGTCTGGTCCGTCATTTATTATTCAGCCGTCGTCCATTAAAGAATCTCCGAGTCCACAATCCAAAGACCTATTTCACATAACAGCATTAGCAACGAATTAAGCAACGACCATCGGTGGCCGAGTAGTCTAAGGCGCTTCGCTGGTGACCGCTACCCTCACTCCGCTGAACCGGCACGGGTTCGAGCCCAGCTGGTCCATGTGTGGAAGTTTGTCAGTTACTTGCCGACGGGCGGCGGTTCTCTCCAGGTACTCCAGCTTCCTCCATCAACCAAACTGACTGTCACCATATGAGTGAAACAACATCCCCCCCCCTCACCCTCGGCCTAGGTTAATGACAATGCCTCTAAGGTGAACCAAATGTTTCCAGCATTCACTCATTCACAACATACGTTCCCTTGCGAATTCCAGTTCGTTCCTCTCCCGAAGAAACGTCGGCATGGAATCGCATGGTTATTGTCGGTTATTACAAATACAAACGCGTGTATTGCTTAACCTATTTGATAGGCATTTCTAAGTTGTATGCATACATTACTCGACTATTTTATTATTCTAGATTTGATGTTGAGGATACGGTCGAACCGTAGATTCCTTGAGAGATTACCCCAGCGAAACAGAAATATTGGTCGCTTAGGACAGGGTTGATTGTACTTCCGTTCCAAACAATGGTAATTATGTGTATTCTTCAAATGATCCGACGTATATATCGACCAAGAGAAACCATTGTGTACATTGTAGTTCTTATTCATTGCTCGTTGGGATTTATGTGCTATCATTGTCGTTTGGGAGACGTATTTCTATTGTGGACGAGGAAGTTTTCTATAACAAAATACTGATCCGTGATCAAGATTTTGTGAGGAAAAAACCCCAATATGATGTATTGCTGTCTTCATTGAAAACTGTTGACCGCTTCTCTCTTACAAAAAACCGTCATGTGTTTTTTTTTTATATTTTATTTTCATTTCACACATATTTGAATCTAAGGTTTACTGTCGAACTGTCTGGGATGATCAGCATCCAGGATAAAGGAACTGTGATCACTCTCGTGTCTTGGCACATGTAGGCACCGTAGTGATATGACTGATAAATTGTTGAAAACGACGTTAAATCCTAATCACTGACTTAACCCCTGCCGTACAAAAAAAATCTTTCGATTATCAGAGTAATGATACACTGAATATTGAATGCTGGATCTGACGCCTTTAATATAGGGGGGGGGGGGGATTTGGCTTAATGTCGCACTCAAGTTTGTTTCACTCATATGGTGACAGTCAGTTTGGTTGGTGGAGTAAGCCGCAGAACCCTGAGAGAACCACCGCCCTTCGGCAAGTAACTGACAAACTTCCACACATAGACCAGCTGGGCTCGAACCCGTGCCAATTCAGCGGTGTGAGGCTAGCGGTCACCAGCGAAGCGCCTTAGACCACTCGGCCACCGAGGGACCTTTGATATAGGGAGGATAGCTGACTGTTGAATGGCAGATCTGGCTCTACTACTATTACTCACCCTCATATCCGACAATCCGACAGCCATCTTCCTTTGTCTTGCAAGCACACCCCCATAACCGAGCTTGAAAGGTTAAAAAAACCATAATCAGAATAAAATGACAACATTGTGGAAAACCAAGTATGTAACGTGTTACTCTCACGAATTGCTTACCCTAACAAAACTTCCACTGAAGGTAGAGGAATCAGTCACCCTGACGAGATAATACGGTATATTTGTAATGCCGCATTTTGTTCAGATATCTAATCACGGTATTTTAAATGTTTAGACAGAAAAAATGAAAGTCTAACAGCCGAAAAAATATGTTCACTAATAGTTACGCAGAAAATAGTTTTTTTTTCGCGGAAAATTACGCCTCAAAATTGGTTACGCATCAATGAATATGGCACTATCTTTCAAATCGGTAAATAATGTTTTCAACGCCGTGTGTAGAAGCGCAACTTCGGTGGATTGTTGTAATTTAATTCTGATCTATCTATTTGCAGATTTTCGTTCGTGGATATTCGATGATGCCAGTACGGGGATTTTTGGACGAACCATCTTTCCTCACTTAGTTTTTTTGGGCGAGTTCAATAGACGCAGCACTTGATCGTGACATGAATCCACATGTTCAGGTCTCTTTCAAAGCTAAACGCATGGACATTATTTTCTCGTGTCACTCAATTTCTGAACAAACATGCACCTGAAAATTGGGGCTAAATAGTCGAATATTACATACAAATGTAAATTAAACCAATGACCACAAACGTTTATTGCCTCCCTCTCTCCAAGGGACGTAATCTGGCGTCGCCATGCTGTAGGGGTATGTGCTGTTCGATGAATTGCATGACTATTAGTTTTCTTCGACTCAACTTGAATAACCCGAGTATGATAAAAAAAACCCTAGCTGTACATCCATGATTAAAATTCACCTATGCCTTATGCAAAGGCAAATAGACCAGCCTGCACGAGGATAACATTATCTCAAGACCAAGTACATGATCATCTGTCATGTAAGTTTGTTCATCGAAGGGTAACCGCAATATCGCCAGGACAAGTTTGATGTATGGACAGAAAAGGTGAATTTGCTATGTCCCCTCTAATTATATGAAGAACATAATTGACATATCGGAGATCCATGTACAATGGTTACCTGTATTTCCAGTTTGAATTGTCTAAAATTCTAAAGATATTTGTTAAACCTATTTACAGCCGGTAGCCAGTTTAACTATAACATATTCGTCTACTAGGCCGTGTACATTCACATCCGATTATATCTCACAGTTATAATCCGTTTTTCTTGTGGTGTGGGAGGAATTATATTCAAAATTAAAAGAGTGGTGGAAAACGATGCTGGCGTATTAACAAGAAGTCATATAACCCCACAGACAAATATACTGACTGCATATTTCTAAAAACATTTCTAAGAACCAAAAGTGATCCCTGTGATGATTTGTATCCCAACCAAGCTTTCATTGTGGATGTTCAAGTTGACATTTTGAAGGGCATGATCACACGGTCCCTAGCACTGGGTAGAGCGATAGTTGATACAAATATTTCACATCGATGCTGTAATAGCACTCTTAAGTCATCTGATGGAAAATGATGAACAATGTGACCTCCAGATAGAAAACGAGTGAGTATTTATAGAATGCAAGTTCTTATTCAGAAGAAATATGTATGATGCCCGATGCCGACCAAGCGCTTCATTCTATACCGTGTTTACAAGTCACAAAACTACAATCACAAATGTGTGTACAGAGAGCAAGCCCAGGGAGCATCCACCAGCAGAATCTCACTATATACAGCAATAATGAAACAACATTAAAAGGGTGATGGAAAACGATCCCGGCGCATTGACAAAAAAGGATACCCGTAAGATATCCGGCGTACCTGAAGAGAAACGCACAAGCACAGCCTGCGACCGTAAATCCAATCTCATATACATGTACAGCTGAGATGTTAAATTCGAGATGTTACCACTTGATCAACCATGCTGATCTCTCTCCCCTCCCCACTCATCCCCTACACACACTGATAGCGATATCTGTACAATACGTACACGCACCAATTTCATAACTCCAGGAAAGCTACTTGCTTTGTTTCGCCAGGATTTTTTTTGGTTCAATTTGAATGCAAACAAAATTGGGTTTGTCCAGTTGAGCAATCGTACTATGGTGAGGTAGCACTGATATTCCTTGTTCAAAATCATTTTTGATATCAGAATTACCTGTGCTGATTTCGACACGAGAATTTAAAAGATCAATGTAGGAAAACACCAAGTCTGACTGGTGTGAGCCAACTTCAAATTTTTGTTCCCTGATTCATCATTCATGTCATTTAAGAGATCCCGGCAAAGTTACTTTTTCGAAGATACCGGATCAACTGGAAAACCTGGCGTTATTTAAACGTAACATAACAAGGGTGATGGGAAAAGACGCCGGAATACTAGCAAGAAGACATATGACTCAGCAGGTAAATATATTCACTACATATTTTTCAAAATATCACAGGAACCAGCACTGATCTGGATCAGCAGTGGATGTCTTCGTCTATGTTGTTGTTTTTGTTAAAAAATATATTTTACTATTAAAGAATAAAATTATTTCCCACCTTTCAATACATCACGATGACGGTGGATATCATAAAAATGCATTATATGTATAAATTAGCAACATACATCGGTCTACATATCCCTCCCCTATTATATCACCTGCTGCTGTTCCAGTCACTGTGTAACTGTGGTACACAACTTACCATGATGATCACTAGAAGGAAGAATGAAATATACCCCACCGATACATACGGTCCAGCGTGTATGACGGCGTATATCAACGAGCTTATGAACAATAGAGGGAACATCACTATCTCGAAACCGTGTATGCCTTGTCGGATACGGTCACCGTCAGTCAGCAACACATTGATAATCTGGTAATTATCGAAAGAGAACAATACAATGATATTACAATCGTTTCTCTGAATTATATATATTATGTTTAAATAGCAAGGTTGTTTGTCGTCAAAACTGTTACGAAGTACTCAGTACTTTAACCTATTTTAGTGTGATTTTCATTCCGTACATAATAGGTTGTTGAGTTAGATTTTCGATAACCTCCTTTCGAATATTTTGCGATTACAGAATTACAACGCATATAAGGGAAGTGGGAAGAGGTGCCGACACACTGACAGAGCCACATGACTTCACATTATAGTCTTCTGGTTAGAGAGAGAATTAAGGTTTAACGTCGCGTTCAGCAATATATCAGCTATACAGCGACGACCAAACAACATTCTAAGTAATCAAGCCACCAACTCAGTAATCCAACGCATTAAAACATACACACATTAAAACTTATTTAACATCCCGATTTCTCTCAAATAACCCAAGATGCAGTCTTCTGGTTAACCTATTCTAAAGCACATACCAAGAATCTAACGATTCGTGATATGTGTTGTATCTCAGATACGCATTTATTGTACCTGTTCATGTGGCAACTTGAAAACCCAAATGTTGAGATGTGCTTTTTTAAGGTGAAAACATTGTGAAAAACACGAATTTCATAAAATCACTTATGGTCATCAATCAGAATTTAACCGAGATGCTCCGATAGGAAAGTAACAGCTGAGCCTGAAATAATAATATGCAGTTATTTGCTGAAGCTTCGCTTTGTTAAATCTTTAAACTCTGATCTAACACTATCCCTATTAGATGGAAACCATACAATTCCTGAGAATCCACATGGTCGCCATATTGAAGTATCCTGCTCATGTCTAATCACACGAATTTGCTCAAAATGGGACTGAGATGATACGCTTTTGTATTGTAAATGCCAATTGCGATTGATACGTACCTGACAAAAATATACCCTGACCGATATCAGAAGCTATTCGAGAGTTCTAGAAGGTCCAACATGCTCGAAATTTCAATTTAACAATGATCCTTAGGGCTGAGAATTATAACAATACACTTGGATGTCAGAAGAACTAAACTGATCCCTAAAATCCTAATCTGACGAGAATCGAGAAAAGAGAATATTTCTGATGATCCATCAAGGTAGCAATTTACATATTTCTTTACATGGCATGTCATAATATAATGAGCGAGCTCGTTAACTCCGGTCATGCTGGTAGTCTACGTTATTAACAATATTTGTTCAGGACATTTTAGTGAATATCGCATTCTTTTTCGGTTGACATTTGGATACTTCCCCCAACTGACTTCATACATTTGAGTTACAGAACAAACCTTGGTAACAATGGACAGCCAGATATAATAATATCCAGATGAATTGGGCCATCCATAACTTCCGTTTTCACATCCCTCCTTTTTTTCGGAATCTGGCATTTCTATTAATGTGTAATTTGACCACGCTTCCCAAGTGATATCATATGGTTGGAATACCAAGGCACAATTTGATATTAAATGGAATGGCTATTGATGCTGAGCAATGTATGATAAAGATGAGAGGATTTTGATCATTAACCCTACTAGCCCTGGGGGACCGTTATGGCCCCGACCAAATTTTCTGGCTATCGCCGGAACAAAAAAACAGTTAAGAGGTGACACTCCGTGACTTTGTAATTTGTCATATTGGGGTCATTTTGAGCCTATTTGCATAACCCCCGAGCAGAGTACCATGGGTAAATTCAAATTGGTGGTCATGTGGGGTACCAGAAAAGTGATGTTTTCGTTATTTTTCTTCAAAGTTACTGCATTTCCGCGAGGAAAAGTGGGCAAAACCATTTTTCCACACCAGGTTAAAATTCACTAATTTATCATACAGCTTTTGCGAAGAAATTACATAAATAAAAAAAAAAGTCGAAAAATCTGATCGAAAAATGGACCAAAAATGCCGAGCTTGAGACAAGGGTATGGTTTGGTAAGTTTCATCCCTCTAGCTCGAGAGTTAAGAAAAATATTTGGAGGGGCGGGTGGGGATGGGGGGGGGGGACAATGGGCTCCCCCAACGTGTGCCCCTGTAGTTCATGGATAATGTTAGAAATCGTGCTGTTGAAGGATTCAATTCGGTATATATGCCGTGCTGTGAACGAAAAATTGTCATACCATTCCAACATCCCCGTCTTCTATTCTGTTAAGTTTCAATACTTTCTTGTAGAGTAGGGCCATTATTCCACTACGGACTCTTGCCTCTGGAAACAGAAGTTCGTACAGTTGTATGAGACGAATTGCGAACCATCGTGATATCTGGAGACATATCCGATAGCCAATAATTATATATTACAGACATAGACGCGCGGGTTTCATCCAAGCAATGGGCTTTCCCGATATCAGTTTCGAACAATAGATTTACTCTGGGCACTGCCGCGTGTTCAGCTTCAAGAGTAAATTTGAAGCAATGGATTTAACGACGCTCTACCAGGAATAGCTTTTAACGTAAATTTGTGTGTAGTACATTTTGAATTCCGGCTATGCTTCAATTTGGAAGGATATTTTAACCGGTGATAACTGGAATATTTTCGACTTAAGGTTGCCAAATTATCATTAACATTATCTGGCTCGAACTTTGTGGGACCTGTTCAGGCCTTGGGGCCCATTTCGGCCCCCCAAATATTTTTCTAGCCCCTTGAGCTAGGGAGCTGAAACTTACGACACTATACCCTTGGGTCAAGCTCTATTAGAAAATGTAAAAAAATGAAGATAGCCGCTGTGATGGCCTAATTTTCAAATGGCATTGTTTGGTCGACTTTCGATCAGATTTTTCGATTTGTCCTGTGTCTGCATAATAAATTAGCAAATAATAGTCTGCTGTGAAAACTAACGAAAACATAACTTTTCTGGTACCCATATGGTCGCCATTTTGTATTTTCTCATGATCGTACGCTCGGGGGGTCATGCAAGTAGGTTCAAAATGACCCCAACGAGATAAGCTACAGAGTCACGGAGTGTCGGCTCTCAAGTAATTATCGTTCGTATTAAAGCATAGTGGTCTTTAAATGATAGAGTAAATCAGCCAGGCTAGTTATCACTAGTTAAGATTATCACTCCATGTTGAAGCACAGGTTGAATGAAAATATGATGCTCAGAAATTCCTGTTAAAGGCTATTACTGGTAAATCCTCTTTAAAGCCATTTTCCAAATTGAATCGAGAAAAGCACATTGGCAAAATAAGATGAACACAATCTAGGTTACTTGAAGCGTAAGACATCTTCAGAAAGAAGATAAAAAAAATAAAAGTATTAAACTTATCTACTAAAATCTATACACGCATTTTTTTACTGAAAAATGAGGATAGTTTTCTGGTTGCCATGGATATCATGTTGTTATGAACAACTTATCAGTAAAAATATCATATTCAAAACTTCCGTTCTTTCGTATCAAACGAAACGTGTTTTTTGACAATGGAATCGGCGATAGCGTTACTGGTGCAATCTCAGTTGATAGCAGAGAGAGGCGTCAGAAAAAACCGTTACTGTCGTATACAGACTCTTTATACTTATTTACCATAGTCTATGGAAAGTTTGTTTGCTGCAGAAGTTGGCAATGGCGCTGCAGTTTCTATGGCAGCAGTTCTGGTTGTTAGGCAAATCGTCATATCAGAAATCAGATTGATTTTCGTTACGAAAATGCATCAAATGACGCATGTGGAACAAAACTCAATTTTGATTGGTCCGTGGTAGCCATACATATATGCCAAGTTATGCATTAATTCTGACACAAACAGAGCTTCTTGGAATGATGGATAGGTGGAGGATATAGGCAATGTTGATACCCACGGTGAATATCTAGATGTGTCAAAAGTGAGATTTTGTGTACCAAAAATTGACAAATAAATAAACTGTTCTAAAATATTTATATATTGGATGTATTGACCAGATTTGCATTGGTATTAGTGTTTAGCCTGATGTGTTCTGTTAATTTCAAGATATTGACAGACCATGGGCCACCTCCTGAATTATGCCTCTAAATGAAGTTTCGTTGCAAATTCCTGGGGGCAACTTTTTATACCAAAAGGGTGTTTTCTCTTTACATATGGAAGTTCTCACGTTTATCTTTCAGATCAACTGGGAAATTCGGGAAACATATCATGTCCATTTATTTATCTTTGATAAAGGGTAGAGATAAACATGATGAACAACATAATTCAAGCTTTTATGTAGTATTTGTTCCTTACAACAGGGTTTCTCAATCATGGAAACTTGCATGTCAAGAGAGAATACCCATAAAGTCAATATCAAAATTGAGTTTTTTAATAAATTTTCAATGGTGGGTCCATTCCTGGGACTTGTTCCATGCTCTATAAGATGTTTAAGGCCGATTATGTTACAACATCCCACCATGAAATGACCCTAATTTATTACATTACACAATTAAAGGCTTTTCCTGAAATTTGAAGGAAATTCTAAAGTGATTGCGCAGATTTTCATTTCGAATTCCTTTCGAGAGGCCCATGTCGTGCCTGCCACTTCTTCCCACTGCTGGGGCAAACTGCGCAGTTCCGGTTTAGGCTGGACTGGATGGGTGGCTTGGCTCTTGAAATAATGTTTTGAGTGTGCCTTTAGAGAGATTGTATACTACAAGAAGTTTATTGAGTATTATATAATTATTTCTTGATTCTATAGCAAAATATCGAATATAAATATAAAAATCAAATACATTTAAAATATTGAAGTACAAACATCAATTTAAAGTTGTCTGCATCTCAATTTTGAATGTAGATGTACATAATATATTGAATATCAATTTAAAATGTATGGAATGAATATCATCTTCTGCTCGAATAATGCAACACTCCCCGCCATAGGTTTATCGTAAATTATATCTATACTTGCCAACAAATGTGGAGTACGTAGTTCCACCCACTGTTGTGTTGAACTGTGCAAATGATGCCAGAATAAGTGTCATAGCTGAGATCATCCCCCGCAAAGGGTTTTGTGTTTCTTCACCATTGGCGAATTCCAAAAGAGCATTGAGGCAGAATGTCTGAAAAGGAAATATTCAGATGTGGGAAATAAGACGTTATTATAAGCAGCAAAAATTGTGATGTGTTTTAAACTCTTTTTTTTTTAAATTAATAAGACGAGAAAATAATAATAATGATAATAAAATTTAGCATACTGCCATATATACACATATATATAGATAGATTTATATAAACAGTTAGAAATCTAAGAGTAGATGAAAATTAGAACCGTTTGGTATGTAATAGCTATATATTTTTGCTTTTAAATGAATCGTAAATATTTAATTCACATATATTTATTGTGTTTGAATAAACCATTATTCTTTAATACAAATATAATGAAGTGCAGATGAAAAATTGGTATATAACACTATTAACCAGATGAGCAACTGATGTGAGAATCAAAAAGATATATTGTCGACTTTGGAAGGTATTGGGTCCACTAAAAGGAAAAATGTGTCATATTCTCAGATTCACTGTCATGCCTTCAAGCGATGAAAAGTGAAACTTCAACTCATCCCACCATCTTGAATATTCTACAATTATATGACTAGATTTGATCAACACATTGATATTGTGTTTTGTTGGTTGCCTAATCACGTTGGTATCAAAGGTAATACTGAGGCTGATAAAATGATTAAGGCAGCCCCAGATAATGAGGTTGATCCTGCTGGAATCCCATATAGCGATTTCAGACCCTCTATCTGTAAATATGTGAGGAAGCTGTTTCAATCTTTATGGGATGATGTGAATAATAACAAACTTCATGAGTTAAAAACACCCTGTAGGCTATACTCATCTGAAAAGCCAGAAACATTTCCATCAAGCCATGATCAGGCAATGTAGAATTGGCCACTCACGAACATTTACAAAAAAAAGAGCCAGTTCCAATGTGTATTTCATGCCACAAAGATTTCACACTAAAACAACTGTATAGATTTTGATATTGTAAGCGATTCTTTTTTATCGAGCAGCTACTTTAGAAGATATTTTTAGTCTGGTGAAAGAAGGCTGTATCTTAGGTTATTTCAGAGAAATCAGTTTGTTGCATTAGTTTTAATGTATGTGCATGTCTTTTGGCGTGTTGTGTTGATTACATGTGAATTGCTGGGTTGTTTACTTGTTTTTGTTAGAACACTTTTTTAATTTTGTTTGATCGTCGCTATATAGCTGAACGCGACATTAAACCTTAATTCTCTCTCTCTGATGTGTGATACAATTGCAAATATAATTCAATTTGATTACTAGAATACATGTAGCATGTAAATGGACATTTTTTATCGATGCCCGGATGTAGTCGGGCTGAGTCATTTGCACTTGCCATTTCGTCTCTTATATTGTGTATTTCTGGCGTTTAAAGCTGGTATTATTCCAGATTTCTTGTGTAGTATTTTTCTTGAAAGTTTTTGGCCTCTGTGCGTGGCGAAATTTTGAGTTGATTCGTCAGATTTTCGCTGTTCGCGGCGTTTTTTTTGTCTTGGTCAGCCCAGCTGGGTTGGCGTGTTGACTTAGATCACCGTTTTCCTTTTGTAGATAGAAGGCGCTATATTGAATATAACTTTGCCATACGGGGCTTTTGGGTCTTCGAAGGCACTGTGGATATATAGCGCGGGCTATTGGTAAAACTGTTTACAACTGTTATTATTTTTTTGTTTGTTTTTTCGAATTAATTTTTTCTGGAGCTGCCTGGGTGGGAGTTTTGTTGTGCAAACAAGTTGTTAGAGCCACTGAGCCTGAAAATTGGGGCTGAATGCCGCTAAGCCGATTGATATTTGAAGTGCTTTAAGAGAATCTGTCGGATCAGGGCCGAAAGTCCTTGATGGATTAGCGCAGGTGATAAAGGATCTCTGGATTGTGACACTACGAAATAAACAGGCCAAAGATGTTCTTTTCTCAAACGGTATCTTGGATTTTCAAGATCAGTGTGGTCGCTTTGGGGAGATTGCACCCACGAAAGTAATTGTCAAAATAAAATGCACTGTGGAGATATCACACACTGACATCAGACATATTTTTGAGAAATATGGTAAAGGTCATGACATTTCTGACGAGTACTATACTTGCCGGCATCATTGAAAACTGTTGATCGCTTCTCTCTTGCAGGAAACAAGCCTATGTTTATGTATACTATGATTATCTTTTTGAATTTGGTGCTAATACTGTTATATGGAATATGGAATAGGTCTTTGGATTATGGACGCGGATATTCTCTAATGGACGACGGCTGAATTATGAATGACGGACCAGACTCTTGTAATTTGATAGAGTTTGCAAAACTGGAAATAGAACGGTGAGGATGTCTGGCATCAAAACCACTCTTCCCTCTACAGTTATGTTTGGAGAATTCAGACTTCCTGCTTGCTATAATGGTCAGATTGAAACCTGTTACATCTGCGGAGATGAAAATCACATGTGTTGGGATTGTCCATTTAAGGATAAATGACTGAGTTATGATCAGCCAGGACACACAAAAACGGGAATGTAAGTCCGACTTCTAGAAATAACCGGACTCCTTCACAATATGACACTGGTATTCAATCCATTACAGGGAAGAAATCTCCCGTTACGGAAAAGTCCGTCGTTGCGGGGAGCTCTGTCAGAATGAACGCACAGCCGGTCGAGCAGTCTGAAAGCGTTGGTGATCGTATTTGGTCAATTGTAGAACCGGATGGCAAGACCTCCAAGAGGAATTCTAGGCTTAGGCAAAGGAAAACGAAAAAGAGCATAGAGGAAGTGGAAAATGCACCGAAGAGCTCAAACAGATTTTCAGCTCTCTATGATGAGGAAGATGTTGATAATTCCATTGATATTCATGGTCGACCCCCCAAGAGGAATAAGGTGGATGAAAGTCCAGAAAGTTTGCTACATGATCAGGAGTCTAAAGAAAATGAGTCTGAGGATTTTAGATCCAAAAACTTATCTGTCCGGGGTGGAGAACGACAGCGTTGTCAACGACATTCAAATGCCCAGCATTGATGCTGCTGCATTCAATGTGAACGGCAGTCGTAGCGAAAATTCACCTGAGCATTCAGATGCTGATGTGGAAACTGAGCTCCACAGAAATGAGCTACTCTTAGTAGATGGAAAAGAAGGTGAAGATATTAGTTCTGCACCTGTGCATTCTGGCGGTAACACTAACTTCACCTCAGAAGATGATGTGATTGCTGAGCTCACCAAAGATGATATTAGAAATGAGCTACCCTCATTAGATGAAGAAGCAGGTGAAGTTGAAGATTTTGGTATTATTTCTGAGGCAGATGCACCTGTGAACTTCGCTCCTGGTGATGATGTGATCGAGGAGTTCACTAGTGATGAAGCTAGCAATAAGATACTCATGGAGGATGAAAAAGGGGTTGAAGAGGAAGTTGATAAATCCATTCTCAACACAGATACACCTGAGCACATGGATCAGTCTTGTCATAATGAGCGACCCGGCAAGACCAGAGGTCGAAAAAGCAATGTAAGCTGAAGAGAACAAGAAATTTATGGCAATAAAGACAAAGATATGCAGCAGTTGCGAGAAAAGCAGAAAAATGAACAGAAAAGCCAGAGGATAAGACCTTTAATTGAACGTCCATAATGGCTAAGTTGACACTCTATTTACTAGTGGGTGCGGTCTTGTGTGTTATTTCTTCATATGGACTAAAAATGGCTCAGTCTCCCTGTTGGCTGACCTATATCTGTTCTCTTATGAATATGACTATATACAGGCGTTTTCAAAAACCGATCCATTCAAAGCCCGTTCCTTCTCATTCACCAACCGCTATATAGACGATCTTCTCGCTGTAGATAATCGCTATATAAATGACGCAGTGAAGGATATATATCCACCTTCACTGGAATTGAAGGAAACTACAAACAGCCCTACTGGCACATCATATTTAGATCTATATCTCTATAAAAATGAAGCGGGCATTCTCTCTCGTCGACTTTATGACAAAAGAGATGATTACAATTTCGACATCGTAAACTATCCCTTTCTGGACAGTAATATTCCAGTGGGACCTGCATATGGCGTATACATATCACGCCTAGTAGCATTTGCTAGATCCTGTGTTAAATGTGACGATTTTAATCGTCACAAAACATTGTTGCAGAAACTTATAAAACAGGGCTACACCACCAAGCGCCTTCACTCAAAGTTTTTCAAATTTGGCGATACATATCGCATGCTGATAGCAAAATACGAGTGTAGCGTGCAAGATCTATGGCGTTACTTTTCGTAACTTGTGTCTAATTCCGCTTAAACTGGGGCTAGGGGCCGTATG